>WHPZ01582233.1:11846-26830 GCA_016617965.1 Macrosiphum rosae | reverse complement strand
ACATTGGCCCCTTAGATTTTGTAATTTTCATGACATTGGACTTCTCATATCTCGCACTAATAATTATTGCGATACGCCCTTTTACCACTAGAAAAAGCGTATAAAGTTTTATAAGATTGGCCATATAACTAATTTTCGCCAAAAAGTGAGATTGGCCCTTTTTGACCCAAGCCCCAGGTATATTTGTGTCATAAAATACTATTTTTGAAGTAAAGGTCCATAATATTATGATAAAATTAACAAGTGAGTTAATAATAATACTTTATTGTTATTTACTGATTTACTGTGATGTTTTTCAAACACCATGTGGGGAAACTGTTAATATATTTTGATTTATATTTGTATAATAAATCGGTGGCCGTAGTATACTCAGACTTCATAATATTGTCGAATTTTTTTAGTGCGAAATGCTACTCAAAACACTCGACTAAAATAAAACATTCGCATCGTTACAATTTAGTCCTAAATAATTGGGTCTTGTCCAAAAGTTATATGTATAAATATAGCACTGGAATATATGTAACCAGAATTACAATAATAAACTGTTGGCATTTTTTAGTACGTGCCTTCTAGTGTAGTGGCGAAAAAGTGTGCGATTTCGATCCAGTATATTCCAGTGCGGCAGTGCGTTTTAAACATTAATTTTGTTTCAGACTCGTGCAACAATTGAACAACGAACTCTGTCAATTTGAAGTGTATTTGAATGATTTCACCGAGGTTGAGGCCCGACTAGACAAATTGGAATCGTCTCTGAATAGTCTTAAACCTGAAGTGGAATATTTTTACGTGTTCGCTCAAGATACGGAACAAACCCAAAAGGAATTTGACGTAAGTTCACAGAAGTACAATAATTTTGTTATATAATTTCACAAATATTTATGTCATAAAATAATGGAAATTTATCGATTATTTAAACATAAATTACATTAAACGGATAGACACGAGTTATCGCGGCTCCACAAATATAATAACTTTAGGTATAGTGGTACAGGTATACCATGTATACGTTATAAGTGTACCTATAAATTATAATGTATAAAGTTCCACTGGCCAAGGATCCTCTCGTAAGACTGACCCTTAAAATTTAAACTCACAAAAACGCGTCCTGCCTTAAATTTAGTTGGTCAAGTTGTTAATAAGAATTAATTGAAAATTGTTTATTTATTGAATAGCTCATAACAATATATTTTTTAATATTTATTGAGAATAATTTCAATAATTTTTTTAGGATTTATCCGAAAAAGTTAAAGAAGCCGCTAGTGATCTGAAAAAATTTATTGAATGCACACAAAATAACTACATTTCATCACAAAAATCAGTGCCAAACGATTTATTAAGCAAGGTATGTTATTTACTATTATTAATATTCGTTATATTTTATTGGTGTTTTTTATGTTAACTTTGTTAAAACTATTTTGTAATTATTTCAAAGGTAAAAAGGTGGACAGGTGGGTATCGGGGTATCGCTCTGCTGTACACAGTAGTTGTCGAGTAGTTTTAATTGTAATATATGTGTTAGATTTGAATTCAATGATAAATCATTGCATACAAAAAAGGATTCTGAGTGGAGTGTGTAATCATACACTGACAGTGTCTCATCCTGGCTTACCTGTATAAATAATACAATTTAATAATTAAAATTAAAATTATTAAAAATCGAAAATATCTTATGGTTTTTTCTGTTTTTTGTTAAAGGTAGAAAAACTTATGACGAATCTTTTATTAAAAATTATAATCTTAGCTAAAAAAATAATCTTTTATGAATTTCTAACTAAAAACTAGTTTGCAATTTTTGAAATTTTTTATTAAAAAAAATACACTAAAATCAATACATCATCTAACTGCCCCTCTCACGAAATAAGTACCCCTATAATTTTCTATAACATTTTATATCCATTTTAATTTTTTATACCTGGTTACTAGTTCCTATATATTTACTACTTTAAAAACAATTGACATTTCTACATATCTAGAAAATGATACAATCACTTTTTTATACTAGTGAAAATTGAATAACTAACTATTAAACCACTTAAAGTTTTATTTTTTAGGTTAGGTTAGGTTATTTTTTTTTTTTTTAATTATTTGGCGTTTGTCTTAAATTTGTTTAAATATATAAAATAAATTTAACTAAAAACTTGACTTTTTATTTAAAATACTGTTCAATGTTTAAACAATAAAAGCTAACTAAATATTAATTTAATATAGAAACATCTTAATACTTAGATTTTTTTTTAATACCTACACCTACCTACCAACTTACATTCACTATTTGACAAAAGCGGAACTATATACCTTGCAATACGATCTCGTAAATTAATAGTAAAAACAAGTTTTAAAATTAGTACATAATATATATTATTATAAAATGTATGTAAGTATATGGTTTCCTTGATATAGTATTATTACTATTTGCATTGTGTGCTCAGGAAAGCATAAAATTCAACGAGAATAAAAAGAAATAATTTTACATGTTTGAATAAAAATTGGATTTTATAAGCACTCGTTATGTTTGTTAAAATGCTTTACGAGTTTCGAGGGGGCATTTTATTCTAATATATAAATTGTCAATAGTTTCTTATAATATTGTACGCATAAAACTATTCTCGGTAAAATGACCATATTCATTCTAATGTATATTATATACAAAATAAAACAAATTTAGAGTTTACTTTTTCTACTGTTTCTTATAGCATAATATATTAATATTTATAGGTTGGTACACATATTTAATTTAAATGTTGTCAAGAGTTAATAGAGAATAGATCTTTAGGTTAAAAATGTATTTTAGTTAGAACCAGTTACGATTTATGTATCGTTTTAAACAACTATTAGGTAACTATACCTACCGTATTCTTGTATGTTTACAACCATTGATTATAATTTATAAATACTAATATTTATAAACATTGGTACAACGTTTAATAAAAAAAAATGTTTTCATACACATTTCAACATATTATATATTTTTTTACATGTTATTTTAAACTCATTAACTAATCTATTATGTATATTTTATTATACGTATTTCATAAAGAATGTATTAAAATTTACGACTTAATAAATTTCAAATGCCTAAGTTCAGATACTAACAACAAGAAAGTTTAACTAATCTAAATTATACATTATAGTGATTGGTTGGTTTAGTAATTTAACAAATAATTTATCGATAAACAAATTATTATTATGAGTATCATCGACCAATTTTATTGGTTTATGGTTTTCGATGACGATTTATATTCTATGAGTTTATCTAAAATAAATAAATAATAGGACATACCTAGGTATTACATATTTAGATATTATGGATGTTGTAGATGTATTTGTTTATCACCTTCCTGTTATGTTAATAAAATGTTCATCGTTATAGTTTATAATACATTATTATCAGTAGCGTCACTGGCGTGTATCAAAAAAAAAAAAAAAAAAATGGTGTTGATTAAATAATTTTTGGTGACCGGTATCGATAAAATATCCTATTTTCCTTGTATCAATACTCACTCAATACCCAACCATATTTAAGGTGTGCTTGAGCCTGTGATACCTAAAAGCGAAAATCGTCTCATTCTGATCAATCCTATGTTACACGCCACTGATTATTATAGTCATATATTAATATATTATTATTGCAATCGTAAACAATAAAAATTACATACATAACACAGATAAGATCGTAGTTTGAATGAGAGTGTTATCCCTCATAAAAATACCTATAGGTAATCACTAAAGACCGAACTTATATTATGTTTTTACATATTGTTACTGGGTCTATGCAGTCTTATGAGAGTAAAATATGTGGACGATTCGATCAATCTGAATGCGTAGGAAAAAGTTTTTTTGTATATTTAAGAATATTTCATGGGTTAGAGAATATTTAACCCATTTAAAATAAAATGTATATTGGAATATTTCGTAAATTGTATGAAAAAAATTGTATTTATTTTTATTTTTAATACTACGGTAGCCAGAGCATTTTTTTGAACATTTACTTTTTTTTTTTTTTTTTTTATTATTTCCAACTCTTACTAAAGTGCAATAGTATTCCATTAGAATACGCAACTTTTAATACCTAATTAATACCTCACTATTAAAATAATGTTGAAAAAAAAAATTGAAAAATGCTTATTAAAGCAAATAATGATGTTTATTGATTATTTTTGCATATTTTTGCATATTTTAGCTTATTTTTTTAAATTTTTAAGAGAATATAATGAGAATTTTTGAAGGTTTTTTGAGAATATTAGCATCTTATTTTAGGTATCTTAAGAGAATATAAATCCGGTCTTTAGTAATCACTAACCAATGTTATAACGCATGTATTCTATACAAATGTTGCCATGTTGACATGTTGCCAAGTCGTAAACTTTAATTTTTCGGGCGGGTTAATCTCTGATTAATTTATGAGAAATTGTGTGTGTCTATAAGCAAACGCTGAATTATATTTTATAATACAAAAAACAATCTGTTATCAAAGTATCAATGTTGTGTTAAATAAGTATACAGTATAGCTCAAAAATAATACATCAATATTGTGAATTGATATTTAGTGAATAATGTTTAAATGTAGGCAAACAAAATATTATTGTATTACATAACTAGAAAAATGCAAATCATCATTTAGGAGAATTTTCCCATGTGTCCTTTGTATTACTCGAGTTATCATTATTTGACTATAAAATAATTAATAATCTTAGTATACTTACTTTGGTAGTAACTAATATTATGTTCAAATATATGTTATTAGTCACTAGGTAGTAATTTAATTGTATAGGTAGTTACAACGCCTATTATTTAACACTTATGATCGTTTATTTAACGCGTATTTATGTTTTATTTACCAACTCAGATAATAGTATAATAGTGGTATAGACTATATACCATATTTTTCATTCAAATTGTAATAAAATTTTGATTAAAATCATAAGATGGAATTTAATAATGGTGATGTTCTTTTAAATGCTACATTGTTTTGGATATGTTTATGGTTCAATTTAAATCGTTGATTTATTTGACTATAATACATTAATTAATATTAAATACCTAGGTACCTATAGAATAATATTGTATTACAACTTACTTTTTTTTTATAAATCTGAATTACATTTTTTGACTCTGTTGTCATTTTTTGGATTAATATTAATAGAAATGCTTCAAAATGTTCCGATATTTTGATGGTAAATGGTTATGTTAATTTTATAGGTAATAACTATCAAATTTTTCAATGCTAAATATTCTATATTAAATTCTTCAAAATCCGTTCACCGTCGTCTTTCGAATGTGATAATTTAATTACAAAAAATTAGTTGCTGTCCCGTGCCGAGGTGAGCGAAGCGAGACGAGTGCGCGTCGGCCGTCACTGGCTTTTTGTTTATGTCCTGAAATCTGTTTTTTTTTTAATATCATGTTTCTAGTGCATCTACTCGAACAATCGCGTTTAGAAAAATAAAATATTACAGCTTTAGTAGCTATTATTTTATATTTTATTATTTGATTATTGTAAATATATTTACTATAATATAGGATATTAATTTAAAATTACAGCCCAATCACCCATATTAAAAAACCACTTTAAATGAAAAATAACTGCTGTATTCCGATAATAGTTGCATATATTTTGTATGAATTGTTTCCTTTTAAAATTAATTTCAGTATCGTTCGTGATGGTTACCGGTTGGTATATTACCTATTTCCTATTTATATATTATCCTACTATTCAAAGCATCTATTATAATAAATAATAATATATATTATGCATTAACTATACCTACACGTACAAAAATAATTCAATTAGTAGGCACCTAATCGCGTTTTTAATGCAATTAAATGTTATGCATAATTAATATACACTATGGGTATAGGTTTCATCGTGAAAATTATTTCTTGTGTCCCTAAACTATAAACTGTTGATAATATAATAACTATTCAAATCTGTCCGATAAAAACAACATCTTAAACAGTGTAAAGTGTGATTTAAATTATCAACAAATATTGTTATTATGTTTTACAGCCATGCCGGGCGTGTATAATAATACATGTATAGGTATATGAAGTTTTTTCTCAAATATATATACACAAGTATACAACACCGGCTAATCTTGTACATTTGATCACGTCCCACTATTGATATATTGTTAGCAAATTGTTTTCAAATTTGGTCGCGCGCATACAGCGTATCAGTAATCAGGTGTTTGTCATCGGAATTTATAGAAGTTGGCTACTTGTGCTGCGCGCTCCGGGTATTATTATTTTTTTTAGTCCAAATTAATTAAGTCGGAATTTTTTTCTCGATTGTTCATCGTCGTGTTTAAGAACGATTCATTCCCAAGGCCTTTCTATTCTGTGATGAATAAGGTACAGTACGCGATAGCTACACTGTAGTGTAGAACATGTCGTAAAGAGACAAATTACCACGCCTACCTGTAAAATTACGTTTTCTGCCTGGGCGTCTGAACACTGAACTATTATTATTTTTTTTTTTCATTCTGTAACCCTAAATAATCTACTGCTCGACGAACGTTATTATTTCGTCTACATATTTCGTTTTTGGCCCGACTGATTTTAATAATAATTTTCATATTTTTATATCATACCAATATTGTTCGCCACGCCGTATCACAACGACACAACGTCGTTCGTACCTACCGAAGCGTGACATATGTATTCTTGATATTCAACCTCTTGAATAAAATCTTTTTGACTTCGAATCGCTAACGATATTAATAATGTAATCGAACCGATCGAAACAACGGTGAGTAAACAGTTACTATTTTTCTTGCTTTTTGTTTAATATTACTAGTCCGTCGTGTAAAAGGTAGCTTCTTTCTATAATTTATTACCTAGTACTCTAGTGTGACCATGCCTTCTCTCGCGCGACCTTCAAAGATATTTCGTCAATCGAACGAGTATTTGCAGCAATTCTTTTGGTGGATTTTCTTGTTTCTATAAACTATTATTTACTATAAACTGAATCTCTATAGCTACAAGTTTATAGCTTGCCAGATCAATTTCAAACAATAATATAATAGTACATACCAATTACATTTATTTAAAATATAATTAAAAAACACAGAACTATTACCTATTACAATATGCATTGTAGTTACAATTAATTAATTTCACAAACATTGCAAGTTATTTAGTTAAAGTCATAAAGGTAAAATGATTTCAATATCACTTAGGTACGAATGTACGATTTATTATTTCAAATATAACATTTATTGTTTTATTAATTGTGAATAATTTTTCCTATTAGAGATATTATAATCATTTTCTTAGAAACAGAAAAGATCATTAATCGAAAAAGAAATTAGGTTACTAGTTACTGCAGCATATTATATAATTTTAATTTTAATTAATGTAATCATGGATTAAAACACTTATCATTATTACTTCATTTTTTAAGGCTTCATAAAAATATGTATGTGTAATTAGTAATTATTTAATATTTTAATTTATGTTGATAATAATACTTGATTTTAATTTCATCAATATCATTTTTTTTTCGGATGAATTTTTTTTATTAATATTTTGAAAATTATAAAATATATAGTAGGTAGGTAACCCATAATAGTATTATTTACGGAAAACAATTTTTTTACAATATAGGTAATACATATTATTAACGTCAAAAAATGAAGACAACTCTAGGTACTTTCACCAATTTTAAGAAAATACATCGTTTATCGTTTAATTCAAATTGTATTATAAATTTAATGATTGCATAATCAGACGAAAAAACAAGAATGTGCGTAAATTGTTTAATAATTTTATGTAAGTAGGTAGGTAGTACTATATGTACATTTTTATTCGATGAAACCTCTTCAATTGAACCAATCAACCAAAAAATAATAACAAACACGATATTTTATTAAGAAATATGGAGTAGATGGCTTTTTTCCCTGCATAAAATAAACTATGTTTTTTCTAGCCTTTCAATATGACGGAACTCTGCAGGATAGGTAATGATTATTATTGTTTTTTATTCCGTCCCTTCGGCGTGCACTTGTTTTATTGCATATTATCATGAAACATAAGGTCCAGAGCTGCAGAGCAGACGAACATAATTTATGAATTATAATTATGCGTAAAATATAATGTTGTAATTTATTTTAATTTAAACTTAATTAAATAATTTTACTTTGTGCAAATTAATATCAGTAATGTGTGGTGACCACATTATGACTGACGAACAATTTAAGAATTATATATTATTTTCATGAATATTATAAAATCGTCTATTAATCTTATTAAAAATATGAACAATAATTCTTGTTAAGTAAATAAATACCATATTAAATCATTTATGGCCTTTGATAGTAGATGACGGTTTCGACAATATGATCGTTATTCTCCGGAAAACAAATAAGTAAATACATATTTCGGGAACGCACCGCATCTGTGTATCATTTATATAATATTATATCTGTACAAATATTTTTTTAAACACGTATTATAATATATATTTTTCAGAAACATACTTTACGTAATTATATTTTAAATGTAAATACTTATTGCTTGATGATTATGATAAATCTAAATAGCCATCCCACTGCAAGTCTTAAAAATTCTAAGTACGAACCTATTATAATTTATGTAGATAGCATTCTGCAGGCTAATAAATTATATTGCCGTAGATAGCCAGATAGGATAGTAGGTTCCTACCTTCCTTCCAACCTACCTTATAAGTTATAATCTTCACACATTAATAATGTGATTTTTTTCATTATTGTGAATTCTAATTCTAATAATAATAATAATAATGACAAGCCTGCATTGTAGGTGTGCACTATGTATAGATATATATTAAGGTAATATACTCAACCGTTTCCTTATAATTCTATTTTTAATTATAAAAAATGAGTAACGAGAATAATACGACTGCGAGAAAAATAACAGTTTTGCTCGATGCTATATTATCACACCTAAACGCCAAATGACATTTCGGCTGTTGACAAATAACATTCCAATCTATACTATAAGTGATTTTTTTTTATTAGTTGTGCTTCATAAAAAATAACGTGTCAAACGATCGTTAAACAGTAAACGTCTTTTAATATAAGTCTAGTACGATAATAACATATAAGCGCCTATCTCCAAATATCATGATATTCGAATAAAATTTAAAAAGTATAATCATATTATAATGGACGGTAAAAAGTAAAAATAATAACGTCCGAAGTGTGGGTGAACAGCACAATACAGTCGGTGTCTTGTATAGTTTTGATTGGTCCGTCAATAAAATTACACAATCGGAGGTCAAACATCTGAAAATTAACTTTTAGGTTTGGTCCGTTTGATATGCGGACCGTCTCAAATGTGTTTGTATATTACCGAAGACTTATAAATAAAACGTCCTTTACTGTTGTTGTTATGATGACTAATATTATTCTTCATGTGCACAAAACCTGTTTGTACAGCATCCATGCGCAACTAAAAACTGTATTCCGTCGCCAGTCCGGTTAAACGTTCGTCCGTTTTATTATATTTGTTGCGATTTGTTTATCCTGCCGCGAGCGCGTCGTTTTCTGCTGTGCCACTCGACTGTTGTACGCAAATACCACAACGTTATAATAGTATCGTTTGTTCGTTTCTCGTCGGCGCGTTATGCTGTGCAGTGTTAAGACAATCATCCAAACATAATTAATATTATAACAATTAATTAATTATTTAAAAAAAAAAATGTAATCGTAATTCGCATATACCTACACAGTTGTTATCTATACAAATTAATTAAAAGCCGAAGAAATGTTTTTAAACTAATAAATAAAACCAATTACCATACCTATACCTGCAGCTCACTGGTTGTGGTGATTTTTTTTTTTAAATTGTATTTATAATTTCGTTGTGCCGTCTAGTTGAATAGGTACCTAGTTATTTGTTGTTTCGTTAACTGGAATTACGTTTTTAGTTCAATCCTTTGGAGCTTGTATCCGAAGAATTAACAAGCCTGATGGATTCAAACAGCAGAGGCCTAAAACGGGCCAAAACCGTTCGGACAGAGTATTTGAAGTATGTAGATGACGTGCAGAGATGGCTTCAGGAGGCCGAAGTGAAGGTTCAAGATCGCGGCAGTGAACCAAAAAAAATCAAAGAACATATACAGGTACGACCTAAATAATGATATTATTATTCTACGTACATTCATATTATACAGTCTTGAAAGTTATAATCTTATAAGGTATATTGTTATATTATTTGGTTTCGAATATTTAAAATGATTCACTGAGAGTACCTATATAGGTACATTATACAGTATAGGTATACGCTATACAGTTAGTACGCATAATGAAAAAAAGAGTTCTTCCTTAATAAATAAATATTATAACCCTGCAAGTAGTTTTAATAATTAACGAATTCAACAATTAAAAAAAAAAAAAATGAGATGGATTTCTATAATATTATTTACCAATTATTTTTTATATAATTTTATGAAATATTAGTTAATCGGATGTATATATTTTTCAAGTCAGGCAATCGAATTGAGCACACAGTAGATATGTTTATTTAATCATTGTTTTAATTTTGCATCATGATAATAGGTACTTAACAAGTTTCCGGTGGACGGTGGTCACCGACAAAGGGGTTGCGTTCGAATAGCTTTATTTTATCTTTTATAGTTTTAGGTTTAGATCAATTTTTGAGTGTTGGCCAAATTTAGGAGTTAACGAATAACGGTTTTAATAAAATGTAATATTGTCATATTTAAATTTCTAAAACTATGACTATTTGGTCTCCCAGATCTTATCTAGCCCGTTGAACAATTTAATATTAAAGTAATACGTATTATTAGATTTTAATGAAACTGAGCGTAATTTATTATTATTTATTAAAGAATATTTTTTGCTGTACATTCAATTGAACACGATTTAATTATTTAAACATGCCAAATACACTTATCAGAGTATGATTTTTTGATATATACATTGTTAAATAATTAGTTAAATTTAAAACTTACACAAAACTTGAAGTCTCAAACAATACATTTTCAGTTTGCTAAAAGATATTATAATAAATAACAGGGCTTATATCGTATACCTACTTGTTTGTAATTTTTGTAAGAACTTCGTTCCAGTCATACCTTGAAACGCCCTGTTTCGTCCCCGACTATTATTAAGATTAAAGATAGGATATCTTTGGCCCCCGGGAGTTAATATTATCGTCGTTGTCTTTGTCGCCGAACAACTCAAACAAAATTGGTAATTTCGCATGTTAGAAAATTCCCAAAAATAATATTTTGAAAAAAGTTATTAGTTTTAACATCAACAATAATAATATTATAATAGTTATACAATGTATTGAAAGACTAAAATTATCGTTAATTTAACACGTCATGAAGACAATAATTGAAATAACTGAGAACAAATTAAACATCGATATTCAAATTATAATTAATACAAGTTTTTAGATTATAGCAGGAATCGAAAAAAAAAATCAAAATTAGGAATTTTATTAGAAGGTGTTAGTGGGCGACCCACAGGGCTGTTTGTGAAGTAGTTGTTTTTAAAATGTTTTTTGATTTGTTGAATCAAATTTAAATTTTGTGGCCATCCCCACATATTAATATAGATTATATTGAATTCTACGTTTTTTAAAAATAATTGAAATTTTAAATTAAAAAAATCTATTTAAATGTAGTGATTTAAAATACCGTGGACCAAACGTCCTATTGGTAGGTAAATAACATCACGTAACTACTATGGGCCAAATGTCCTATCTTAATAATAGACGGGTACGAAACGTGCGTGGACTCGTTTTTTTGACGGGGATGAAACGTCCCCGTATTAATTGGGTGTTATAAGTTAAAATCACATTTGATTCGGTATACGAGAGTATTGTGGCGTTGCGTCACTATTGGGAACACTCGGATATACGAGTTATTTTTGTTGAAGAATTTTAATGGTTAAATGAGTTGCATGGTTTTGATACATTTGGATGTTAAGCTTAAGTTGTTTGAATACTAGTTTTACTTACCTACTGGCTACTATACTCTTGTGAATTACTCATTTATATAATATTAGAAAACACTCACGTGTAAAAAAAACCTACCATTCCAAACCACCACAATACAACCCTACAAACAGCTAATGGCCATAGAAAACAATAAATTCTTGTTAAATAAATATAATGTGAATATAGGAATTCAAGTTTTTCAAAAATGAATACTAATAGATTATTTCGATAAAAAGTAGATTATATAATTAGGTATACCAATATAATTTTGTCATACTTTCCTATTGATATTTAATAAGTATTGATCAACTTCAAACTTGCCATAAAGTTTTTTTTATTGACATTCTATATAATTTATTAAGTACAATAATCGTTTTATACATGAGTGTATCTATTCTTTTTATTAGGTACCTAGGTATGTATTATTTATTTTGTATTATGTGGCGAGTTATACCAAATACAATTATTTTAAAAAATACGAATAATTAATAATTGTTTTATAAGTTTAAAGTTGGTACTAAAAGTGTTTTGTTTTATTTTTTAGACGATTGAAGATGAGATAACTGCAATTAATGACAAACTAAATAAAGCTATTACACATGGTAAAGAGATCATTGAAAAGACAAAAGATGAAGAAGAAAAAGAAATGATTCCAAAAACGATTGAATCATTAGTAGGAAAAATGAGCCAAGTGAAACTTTGGTTGGACGAAAAACGTAACCAAGTAAGTTAATACATGCATTAAAATTATTACATTATGAAATTAATAAACTGTTAAGAAGAAAATCTCTTATACTATATATTACATATTTACGTGTGGTGCCCAATTGTTTTACTAAACTATTTTCTATTATACTTTTCAAAGCTTATATATAAATATCTATCTATAATCCATGTGTTATTATGTATACATATGTATATGTACTTCAAATTCAACAACAATAATAAATAAATTAAATAAATCATGATAAACATAATAATAATTTATACATCAAGATAATAAAATAGGTAGTATAAATAAAAAACAAATATTATATTTAGATGATAAATTGATAAAATGTATGTTAGTCTATATATATATATAGACTAACATAGAGTATTTAAGAAATATATATATATATATATATATTTCTTAAATACAATATCATATTTTTAACTTAAAAAATAAATAGCACTCCAGACTACAGTAATGTTTTGCATATTATGAAACTCTTTGATCTGTTAAATTGTCAATTTTTTTTTAGATTGGTGACACTTTGGACGCCTGGCAAAAATTCTTATCTGTTTATGACTTGGTGATGGCCTGGTGCCAAAATAAAACAAATTATTTAGAAGAACCGATAACTCTAAGTTCACTCGAAGTAGTAAAACAAAAAGCTCATGAATTTTCGGTAATAAAGCAATTTATATATTGTTGTGTACTTAATATACATTTTGAAATTTGTTTTTATACTTTAACAGGCTGCTGTGAAATCGAGCAAACAACAGAGCAAACATCTAGCTGAAATGAGCAAAGAATTGGATATCATCGCTTTGTCTACAGATGTTGGACAGTTGCCAGAAAAACTGGAAGAAGCTAACAATGCTAAAAATGATGTAGAGGGAAAACTGTCAGAAAAAGTAATCAAATTTTAATTAGCCAATTTCAAATTATCATTTATTTAAAATGTATAAAATACGATTGTATAGAGTGCCCTATTGCACGAGACATGTGAAGAATGGGAGCAATTTGAAAGAAAATTAAAAGATGTTAAATCATTTATCGAAAAATCTCAAAATGCTATTGAATCAGCTGCTAACAAAAAGCGAACCCTACGCGAACAACATGATCTGAGGGAAAAGATGTTGGCTGATATTACAATACAAAGAAACAAGATTACACTATCAACTGAAAAATTGCAGGTTAAACACTACTATATTATAATATACGGAACATAACAATTTGATATTATATGTTAGTATTAAGTTATAACCATTATAAAGTAATACTATTATGAAATTTAAAATTTAATTTACACTGCTTTAATTATCTATAATTATTTTAAATGACTGAACGATAGGCTAAATCATTTTAACTATTCAATACTTTAGTGTGATTGGGGTTTTTAAGGTTGTTTGTGTAATTTTTCTGTGACTACTTTTTTATGGATTTTTCCTTAAACTAGTGCGATTATAAAATTAAAGTATATTGTAGCTGCAGTGGTTGCCTAATTTATTTTCGTTTGAGGGGATTGAAGGCGGTGATTTAATGAGGGGTCGCGTATAGGCAATTCGATGTCTTATACTCGTTACCCAGTGTGGTTGTGTGCAAAGTAAATGATCATTAGTGGGCGTAGATACGTTCGGAATATGTCGTGTGCCACTCTCGCACGCACACGCACATGTCAATAAATCGAGAAAAACGAAATATATTCTCCTATGCATCACCTATAAAAACTACCGAAATAGGTAGTAAATTAGACATACTTTCTGAAGTTTGATTTTAATTTTGAAAAAAAGGTTGAATTCGTAAGCTCTTAGACTATGCTTTATAGGAACCACTTTTTTGATAAAAAAAACCCAAAAATCCCAAAATAAATACAAATTTAATGCAATTATTTCATGAGATTTTTTCAAAGAATATCCAAATTGTATGGCCCTTTAAAATTGAAAATTGAAAATCGACTTCCTAGAAAGTCTAGTTATTTTGCCAAAGAATTTATACATATATTAAAAATTAAAATCAGACATTCGGAAGTATGTGTAATTTACCACCACGTGACATGCGATCCCCTTAAGCAGCCTTAAAAATAAAAAAATGTTCTTATGCCTCTTCCGCTCCCATGATTAACATACAAACATATACAGATTAAAAATGATTAATTAATATTTAATACTTATTTAATATTTAATATTTTTATATTTAAATTTTAAAAATAAACATAATTTATTTAACATTATGCGTTACAAAATAATCTAAAATGTAATCTAAAAATGGGTTGACATTGAACACTTTGGAAGTTCTTGATCATTTTCATCGGGGAAAAATTGTAAAA
>WHPZ01582233.1:0-11796 GCA_016617965.1 Macrosiphum rosae | reverse complement strand
AGTACAAAATACAATAATATAGTGTGTAATATTTAGCACACCTAATATATTTATACATATATACATTTCTGCAGGGTGATTCACCAAGCATGCTCACTCCCATTTTTTCTTTTAACAATGAATTTATTTTAAATCTAATTTTTGGAATTTTTAAATATACTTAGACCATATTTTTAAATTCTTGAGATCTTTTTGTAGTCTTACTCAACAATTTGATGTGAGTACTTACCACACTTTTCTACTGTAAATTATTTAACGGATACTTTTTTCTGAAAATGTTGACATATAAAAATTATAATTTATTCGAGCATTTTTGAGTTAACTAACTTTGTGTACCTACTTAGGATAATTTCATGATAATTATGTGTTTGGAATTATGAGATATGATGATTTGAAAATGTTAGTGATTAATATTAATTAATCTATCAACATTAATCATTTTTTGTAAAAATTGTCCAAGCAGTATAATAAATACTAGATTCAATATTACATACATTCATATTTTTATTTTTTAAGGATTATTATCCTTAGTATAAATATTTTAATAACTGAAAAACTACTCGTTCAATTTTTGAATTGGGTAGGTAGGTAATCAACATTTTCAAAAAAACAATCAACTAAATAATTTATAGTAAAAAGGGGAGGTTATCACATTAAAATCAGAAATTTGTATCTATACAAGAGACTTCTTTAGTTGGGCAAACTGCAAATTCAAGAACTTTAAAACGTATGGCCTGAGTATATTTTAATTCCAAAAATCAGAATTTGAATAAATTCAGGTTTGTTGTAAAATCGACCTGAAATATTCAAGTAATAAAAAGGTAGATAGTAAACTTGTCCCCATAGTTTTAACTAAAAATATAATAAACTAGATTAAAACAATGAAAAAACAGAAATATCGCTTAAAAAGTATAAAAATAAAGAAATATTGGTAAAATAATCCAATATCATATACCCTACATAGTTTTCTACTTTATAAAAATATATTTTACACATTTACATGCATATAACTTAACGCCGATAAGACGAATTTTCCCGGAATTTTTCATATTTTTTTTTTGATAATATTAAAACTAAAATAAATCAAAAGAGTTTTTGGAGGATAATGAGATCGGATCCTCCGAATGGTTCTTAAAAAGGTCATTATTATTTCGATTATGAGAAGATCTGGACATATTTTTTTTATCCGTGTCGAGTGTACATATCAATCATTTTACATGAAAATAAATGGGGCCGAGTGTACAATATAGACCCAGCATATATTATTACAAATATTATACATCATACGCTATGTAAACGAACTGCAGTAATGATGCATGACATAATTAAACTGTAGGTGTGTTTTAGTGTTGCTTTTATTGGAAATAAAAATAAAAACATTGAAGCACAATATTATATTGCTATAATATATAGTTGAAGTAGACTAGAACTGAAAAGAAATTTAAGAGAAATAATATATAAAATATTATTAAGGTTCAATGGTAACGCAAAGGGGAAATAAATAAGTGCAATCACGGAGAATTAAATATGTTAAGAATAAAACTTAGTATGTAGTATAATAGACGACGGATTAAATTAACTCAGTGTAGAATGAAAGACCAGTATGACTGGAAATGTAACATAATGATGATATTATGGACGATCAAGAGGAAAATATATTGATGAAAGGACGTTTTTCGAGTAAATGACGCTACAATATCAAGAGCATAACATACGAACACGAGTATTTAATAGATTCCTATATAAAATAGATAATTTTATTATTATTAGTATCAAATATCAATATAAGTGATAACTTTTAAGTCACACATTTCGTATACAATTATATTTCATTATTTAAATTATATGTTTTTTAGATTTGGATGTGTGTATTAATTTTGCATTGATGTGTGATTTTTATTTTTGCATCTGAACTCTGAAGACACTATAGCAGAAAAAATGCTTTGATCATCAACATCCACAGAAGTAACGTAGATTCTAACATTTTGATTTTGATCATAATAAATGAATATCAGGTATTGAGGTACCTTTAGCACATAAAGTCCGCGGTGTTATGTACTTCTGTATTATTAATAGTCTGTACCTACAGGTAGTTTTTTATTTGTATTTATTTAAAAGATTGTTTTTATTACGTTTTTCTTTTTAGAGCATTGAAATCCCAGCATTTTAAGTACGTATACTATATAATACATATTATTGTATAGCATTTGACTGCAGTAGCTAGCTATTATCCATTTTATAAGCGACCCAAAGAAAAACGCATATTCAAAATAATTTCACAGAAATATAATAGCGTTTGATCAAAAGAGAAGTATTTTATAAAAAAAAAAGCATTGCCCACATGTTGTGTTTTCATGTACCTAATCATGCGTTCATATTGGAAAATATAATATTTGATTCTTTTATAATACGAGTATAATGATGTCATTATATTTTTAACATTAACAATTTTCACTTACTTGAATTACTTTTCTATATTCTATAAAGGATAATTAATTCAAAGGGACAACATCCAAAAATTGGATTTTTTTTAGATTTGAAAATCATTCATTTCAAACATATTATTATTTGAAAAAAATTATATATCTACTACATGTTAACATGTACTTGAATATACAAAATCAAGAAAATGTATTATATATACGTATTATCATGACTGTTATAATATTATAGTATAATATAATTATCTATTTAAAAATTATTTGTTTTAAATAATGAGGTTTTTTTTTATTGGTATTTTATTATTTCATCTTTATACGTATTTATAATGAAAATGATAGAAGTTATTAAAGCCTAAAGGTAAATGACATTTTGTAAAAATTGGATTTTTTTTTGGTTACGAATACCAATTTGCCAGTGGCGTCGAAGTAGTTTTTAAATTATATCAAAGAATATAAACTCATCCTTCTTAGAAATATTTTCTGTAAAATACACAACATTTTCAATAAAAATGGATTCTCATTTTTGAACTCAAATAAATAGTTCGGTTTCACTATTAATTTTATTATTGTAAAAATGTTGAAAGTGCATTTTTCTTACCCTTTGGAGTTTGTCTGCAGGTAAATGCATTACGTATACAAGCATTCAAAATCACAGTCCACAATATAATATTATATTATATTATGATAGTAAGGCACAGAAAACTATCAAAATTCATGCACAATTCCGTAGCGTATAATATAGAGTTTGTTGGCAAATGGCAATGGCTGATAAAAATAAAATGACTTTACGTTTTTAACTCGATTCGGAATTTTAAAAACTTCTTTTTTTTTCATTTAAAAACTATCATCGATTTGGATTCTGGATGATTTTTCATTATTAACTATAATAATTTATGGCTAAAGTTTTCAAGACATTAAATTTTAAAATATTTCAAGTAGAGTGGGTAGGTATAGAATTAGTTATGTCTTGTCGGTTGACAAGTAATCATAATTACTTTAACATTTAATGGCTTATGATATAATAAATTTATTAAGATGGATTATGAATTAATAAAGTATTTAAGTTTATTGATGGAAATACACTTTTCTGGTACGTACTTTTTTTCATACTTTCAGACATATTTTATATTTATATTTAATATTAACCTTAAGTGTAGGTACCATTAAATTTGATCGAAAACTACAGAACATTAGAGGAAAAAACACAATAACGAAAACATTCAATTATAGAGGTTGCAGTGGGTCTTAAAATGCATTATAAAATTGGCTTAATCATCCTTGGGACGTAAAATAATAAAGTAAGACATATTATTATAATCATTTAGATTCATGAGATTCAGCTAGACATAATTTTTTTTGTGACATATACATATAATATACTTCACGTGTAAGTATACAATGTAAAATAATTTAAATACATTTCATGGTAGTGCAGAATAGGTTTTGTCTTGACGTATAAAGGGACTATAATAGTGGTTTTTTTGTCAAAAAATATGTATTTTTTTTTAAATAATTGCCTAATCAGATTTGATACATATTTTAATATTATTGTTGAAAAATAGGTACCTACAAAATGTTCTAGAAAAGCCAATAAAAATATTAACGATTTCAGTTCAATACAGCGCAGTTTGATTTAATATTCGATAGCGTAAACTATGTAAGTATTAAAAATATTTAAATACCACTTTTACATGTCCCAAATTATGGGGTTGTGTGCGTGTGAGTAGGTTGTATGACTAATGTCTGTACTAAAAATAAGTACTTATATTATATTAGATGTTATTTTAAAATTCTAACTTGTCAACTTTTAGATGATAAAAATGAATAACATAAAGAGAATCGGTGAGCCTCTACCCCTTAGCTAAGGGGATTATGCTCTCTAAAATATCGTGGTAAAATATTCATGTGTACATTTTTAGTTATAAAATTATAAAAATCAATGAGCGTTAATCTCTATTCAAAAACAAAAAAAACAAACAGATACCTACCCTTATTAATACCTTTACCTATGCTAAAAAATCGACTTATCGAAAATGGGATAAGTAGGCGGTACGTGGTACCTATACAACTCTTGGAATTACAAATATAAATAATTTGAGATATTTTCCCATAGTTTTGGAAAAACGTTTTTCATACTTTCGTAAAGGTACAAAAATAAATGTGAGTGTTTTTTCATATATTGTGTTTTTTTTCGTCGAATATTTTGTACATATAAGTATTTTATATATTTTGGATCCATACATTTTTACATGACAAAGCTGATCTTTTCCAACAATTTTCATTTTTCACTAATATTTATTAATTTACTATAACAACTAATATTTACAAAGTTACATAGGTAGTAAAGAAAATCATAATGTGTTGACTTTGAGTTTTTAGTAAATTTTATTAGGTACACGCATTTTTAAAATAATAAATCTACAATGTAATATAATATCTGTATTAAGCAGACATTTTAGTTAACACATCGTTACATCGAATTAATAGCATCACAATAAATTATAATATTGTCAATGTTTTTCCTTTTAGATTTTATTTTATATTGATTTTAAATTATAGGAATTACATAATGCCTATTGTTTGTTCGTTAAAAGTAAAAAGAGAAATAAAGTGTAAAAACCTATTAAGTATATTATGTTTACACATGACAAAATTTATAAAACTAGTGTAAACTTCGTATTCTTTCCAACTTGGTCGATAATCATTCACACATTATTATTTATTACTAGCGAAAATTGAGACTATTATTTCGTAACTCGATGGAAGAAATCACAATTTATTTAAACAATACTGACTGTGCACGTTAATTAATAACAATATATAATATTACTGTCTATAAATACGCTAGAGTACCTATACAAATTGCGAGTTACCGCGAGTAACTACTAGTCGAAATGGGGGTAAAACATTGCACCTATAAAAATGACTAGCGAATTAAAACGCACTTACCTTTCTTAAAATGATGAACGCTTTGTTGTGGTCTTTTTTGGTCTTTCGGAAATGAGCCATATTTTCTCGGGAGAATAATATTGACGGTTAATATTATTATTATAAATTATTTTACTATTCGACGGGGGGAAAAACGAGAATTCCTTGGGGGGCGTTAAGAGCGACAATATTATTGCGGAAATAATATCGTCATCGAAAGTTCGGTGGAAATGAAAAAAAAAAAATAAATAAATAACGATAAATTGCAATAGCCAACGACGACCGCCGTACCAACACACTCCGTTGTGTCGTCGGTACGGTACAGTTGTAACAGTCGAAGAAAAGCGAATGCGCGAGACTGAGCGGACACGGACGACTCGTCGTCAGCAGGGACGGACGGAGTTTAGGCGAGTGTAAAAATAGATCATCGCATCCGCGATAACGCCGTGCTTATTAGAGAGTGCTGGTGGTGACGGCGGCGACGGCGGCGGTGGTGGCGGTGGCGGCGGTTGGAGGGTGGGTGGTGGTGGCTTCGTGTGCGGCGGCGGAGGGGTCGAGGGGGGGATGCGAACACTGTGTACGTACGGACGGACGTTGTAGTGTTGTGATATTTTTTTCTCTCCGCTCGCAAACTAACCTGTCGCGCGCGCGGTTCGTACGAAATTATTTCAAAAAAAAATTTTGAGCTCGAGCGTGCCTGCAAGTCGTAATAATAGTAAACCACAGATTTCTATACGGCACAGGTGTAGTATAGAAGTCTGTGTAATAGACATATTATGATGGGTAGATAATGATATAGATCAGCGGTGGACGGTGGTCAAATGATTTTGTCACTGGCAGGGACGACGCTGATTTTTTAACACGCACTTTGATCTTTAAAAAAATAACCTTATTAAGATCAATTGACTTGAAAACATAAGCTAAAAAGTTTAGGTAATAATTGCACCTAAATTATTAGTAAATCGTTTTAACCCCGGTTCTAAAATAACATAATAACTAAACGTTTTATAAATAATTCAGTTTGTAGTTCATATTTTAATCATATTTTTAATTACTTAACTCTAAAAGGAATGAGAGCAAATCTAAAAAGTTATATGTTATAATAATTTATACTTTATGATATTATAAAAGTTTTATGTTTGAACTGTTGGTTTAATAATTATCAGTTATTTTATATTCATACAGATATTTTCTTTTAGCCTAAAGCACATTTAATAAGTAAAGTTTAGCATTTACATCCGTGGCTTTAACGGTGTTTATTGTTTAAATAAGTACTTATAGATACTAGATAGGTATTCATATTTTATCAGTTTATAAAAAAATATTTTATTGTTCACATTATTTTTTTTATAAAATATCAATTATATTTAATATTATTACAAATATTGAAAAAAGATCATGTGTGGTATCCCCCTTCATCCCACCAATTTTTAACTTTAACCACCCCTGATAGAGATAGTAAGTTATACCAGGGGCGGCTCCAGGGGGCCATTTCTAAAAAAATGTATACTGTTAAAAACAAAATTACAAAAAAAAAATCAATGGCATTTTCTGAAAATTTTGACTTGCCCCCCCCCCCCATAATGTCTCTGGAGCTGACCCTGAGTTATACTATACAATATATTTATAATTCCGTATGATACTATCATGTGGTACGTTCTAATGCATATGTACCTACCTATTTATTTTTACCAAATACATTATGGTATACATAGATAATATAATATAATAATAGTTAATATGTATAGTTACGTGTTCTATTGTTATCCAGAATGGCAAAATGTCAGTCACTATAATATATGATTAATGATTATTATTATTATTATTTATTATTTATAAACGATGAGTTTTTTTTAATTTTAATTCGAAAAACACAATGTTAGTAGATATCAATACGTCTCGAAAAATTATCAATACGTGTGATTTTTAAGAATATAATTTATTGTTTGATTCATTGTTTGTTACTACCATCAGCGACCGTAAGTTAATGACTTTTTCGTTTATTTTTTTGGAACGTCTTATAAAATGGTTTCCTGCTGTAGCTAAACATATGCTTCAATAATATTATACTAATCTAAATAACTATTTTTTTTTTTTTTGAATTTAAGGTTTATTTTTAACCAATTTTCACCGTTTAAAATATAGACCATTACTTTTTTCCTACAATTTATGATAAATCTTACAATTGTATTAAACTAATTCCAAAATAAAATTTTAAAGCTATCAATTTAACAAAATATGTATTTAACACGACAAATAAATATAAATAGGTAGGCACTTTTTCATAAAAATATAATTATTATACTTCTAATTAAATGCATTACACGAAAACTATTAATTAGAAATATCATTATTTTGATGGATTTTACATTTTTAAAAATGTTTAGGTCATATTCGAATTTCGAAATTGTTTAGGACGTTTAGGTCATTGTTTCTGCTTTAGTCAACGTTCAAACCCTAATTATTACATATAATATTAACCTAATATTCCATATGACTAATAAAATAGTTAAATATTTTTTTTATCCATTAGGTTTTTTAAATTATTTACAATATGACATGGGTGCATTCGTTTTGTATAATATTGTACTGGATGAAGTTTAGTCAAACTTATAAGATGAAAATAAGCTACCAACATTTAAAAATGTCTGCATTTAGAACAATAAACAGTCACTGTTATTTTAATTGGCGTTTCTGGTAAGTGTGTTATTATTTTGTATAGTACCTACCTATATATTTTTTTTTTTATTAATAAAATACACAATAAGAGTATGGGCTATAACACAAACAGAAGAAAATCTTGAATGAAGAAGCCACCCACTGATGACACTTTCGTCTAGTACCTATATTAAATTGTATAATATGATTAATGGGAATATAAATTATTTACACCGTCTTTTACAAACAGACTATATAGAGCCGAATTATAAATTTATAGACATGAAAAATGGGATTTATTTTTTCCAAATATTTACAGATATGTAACAGATTTAAATTAAGTTGATTTGTATAGGTCTAACTTTCATATTTTCCAAATTAAAATAATAATAGGTACAACAAGTCATATCTTACTTATAGGTTCAAAGCCTTAAACGTATTTGGATAGTTATACTTTTTATCTATGCTTGTTCACAATTTAAATAATTTTCTAGGTACCTATATTATCATAAGTAATTTAAAAGAGTTAAATTTACTGAAACTTCGTTTACGAATAATACCACCAAGTATACTATAATATTATTGTTAATCTGATCTGCATCCGTTTCTACCGAGTAAATGAACTTTTCGTGCAATAAGAAAATATTTGTTATTTTACTTTATCATTAATAAAGTAATTCAATTTTTTTTAATAATATTATGGGTATTTTTTCCCCTTGTTTTGTATTGTAAATCTATATATATATTCTGGATAATGTATGGAGTAGTCGTTTAAATGGAAGTCTGTGCATATATTTTGCGTTAAGAAGCCATCCGGCTGTGTTATTTAATTAAAACATTAATCAACGAAAAAATACATCAATAATTTCTCTTTAAAACTAAATCTCCATAATATTGTTTGTTGAAAAGAAGACTATCATTTCATTGTGAATAAAATATCAAATTCGTACAGATTAATAATGCGATATTTGACGTTGACCTGGCGATAAAATTATGTTTGTCTTGAAAAAGTTATGTGATGATTACTTCCTACATCCAGGCATCGAATTGCATAACGTCAACTTCCTACCTCGACTGCCACTGTGGTGAATTAGGTGATGTAGTTAGGTACCTCTCTGTGGAGATTTGAGGAATTTTATTTACTGTCGAAATGAAAACGTGTATGCAGTGGCTGCAGTAGATAACTATAAAGAGAAACGAGCAATGTTTACAATCCTCTTAAAAACGGTACCTAGATAATTGTTATGAAACATATTTTTCTGATAAATTCTTTTCGTTAATATTTAGTTTTTATATATATAATCTCCAGCGCCCTGCCACTGAAACATCGAATCGCCGCATCGGCCGAACGTATAATAGTAATATGGTAATAGCAACAAGGAAAAAAAATTACTATAATATTATAGTTAAACAAATTATAGTAGATATAACTATTTAATTAATAGGTAAAATAACTAAAATGATTTACTTATTATGACCATATAAATATAGTTATGTGTTGTATGTACTATATTTTATAGTTTAACGCAGTTTTTAATGTTTGAATTAACTAAAAGATATAGTTAAAATACAGCATATTTCAGTTCGAATAACTATAATAACTCGACTATGATATTTAAGTAAATCTGACTAACCTTATAGCTATCCCTATGGCAATTATAATGTACTGTCAATCCTACTGTTTGTATAGTACAAACAAGTGTTTTGTTTTTTTCCGTTCACCCCCTGCAAATGTGTACTTGTAATATATTCGATTGCAAACCAATAAAAAGTGTTATTCGTGTGTATACCAATCACACAACCAAATCGATCGACGCGTATTATACTTTATAGGCACCGACATTTCCGGGCCTAAGGACACGAACACGATTGAATGTTTTACAGAGATTAAATTCCCATCATCGACGTCCGGACAGTTAAAAGCAGCCGGCGGCGGTAAAACTTTATCCAGTTGTCACTATAGAGTGACTTTTCAAGTCAAATCAAATCCCATCTCAAACTCGCCGTTGGCGGTAAGATGCTGGATCAAGAATTTCGAGTTTTGTACACGCATGCTTGCTAAATATAATATAGAGGATTATTCACTATAAGCATGCCCCATTTTCTCTAATAATTGGTTTATTAAAATATTCTGATTTTTCAATTTTAAATATTCCCACTCAAGGACCATAATATATTAAATATATACTTAGATTTTTTTATGGAATATTAGAAAGGAGCGTTTCTGATACAAAGTTCTTTTTTAGCAAATGAGAACCACCCTTTTTTTGGTAGTGTACAAATATATTAAAACCCTTTCAGACACAGATTTAATCGGACACAGATAGTGCATTTTAGTAAAAAGCTTTTTTCTTAAGTATTCTTTCAAGGTTAATTAAATGCCATAATAATTGTTTTTGGTTTTTAATTTTTATCTAAAAGAATTTTGCTAATAACAACATATTTTTTCTTTGTTGTGTAAAACGAAAATACGCATGTTATGGTGTTGGCTACAGTTTAGTCAGTATAACCGCTACACTATTTTAGAATTAAAATTGATTACAGTAAATAATAAAAAGTATGAATAAAGTATGTCCCCTGGGAAGAGGTGGAAGGACATTGGGGGTCTGACTATTGACTTTTGAAAATGTTAGTGTATTTGAGATCGAATTGGAACGATTATTTTCTTAGTAGGTAGGTACCTATAGGTTAACTTCATATGACGTACTAATAGGATTCTAGTCCATGGTAATAGGCTTAAAAGAGGCTATGGTTACGATTATTTGATAATTAGTAATGAATTACCTATAGTATTAATATCTATATTACCTACATATTATCATAATATTCATAACCAATGCTATAAGATTATCTATTAGTATTTTATAATAATTAAGGGGATTGAATGCGGTGATTTAATAAGGGGCTGCGTATAGGCAATTCGATGTCTTATACTCGTTACGCAGTGTGGTTGTGTGCGAAGTAAATGATCATTAGTTTGCGTAGATACGTTCGGAATCCATCTTGTACCACTGTCGCACGCACATATCAATAAATCGAGTAAAACGAAATATATTCTTCTATGCATCACCTGTAAAAACTACCAAAAGCGGTAGTAAATTAAACATACTTCCTGAAGTTTTATTTTAATTTCGAAAAAAGTGTTGAATTCGTAAGCTCCTAGACTATGCTTTGTAGGAACCACTTTTTTGATACAAAACCCAAAAAGCCCAAAATAAATTCAAACGTAATGCAATTATTTCATGAGATTTTTTAAAAAAATATTCAATTTTACTGGCCTTTAAAATTGAAAATTGAAAATCGACTTCCTAGAAAGCCTAGTTATTTTGCCAAAGAATTTATACATATATTAAAAATTAAAATCGGACATTCGGAAGTATGTGTAATTTACCACCGCTTATTGGTCTAAAACGTACGAAAAATACGTGACATGGTTGAAATTGTCGACGAAGAGGTGCCAATTTTTTTTGTAATTACGCTGTTGTTCTCCCCATTTTCTAAACGTTTCTAAACTACTTAAAAATACCAAAAATCAGATTTAAAAAATGGATTTGAAGAAAAGGGAGAGATTATGCTTCGTTTATCGAGACGGTATGTCCTTCTAGGTATAAGACATATTATATACTTATCTATGGTATTAAAAAAAATTGACCTATAATGAGGTCCAAATTAATCATATCACAATATCCATTAGGTACTTATAACGCGTTACCTATACACCAACAACAAACCCTGATACTATCATAGATATATAGTAGTATACTTTAGA
>WHPZ01582232.1:0-17057 GCA_016617965.1 Macrosiphum rosae | reverse complement strand
ATATTTTTCAATGTTGTCCAAATATGATTTTTCTCGACAATTGTATGTAAGTACCTACATTTAAGTTAAAAAAATTCAATATATGCACAAATATACGAAAAATCGCTCAAATGTACACTTTTCCTACAATATACAAAAATATGCAAATTCAAACATCGTTTGATAAGACAAAAAAATTTCATAAGACAAATTTATAACTTATCTAAAATAACCTTTGTCGGGTGACACTACTGAGTGCCCTCCCCCATCTGTTGTTCTTGACACGTAAATACTATATCTAAATTACTTATTGTACTAAATTGTTGTATAGATTGTAATTATATTTTAAAATAAAAAAAAAAAAAAAAATCTAAAATAACCTACTACCACTACAATAAAACATGCAAGGAGTCCCGAACCCTATAAACAATATATTTATTAGGGGGAAATGTCAATGGGGGATGTTTAACACCCAAACCCCTCCCCCCTGGCTACGCCACTGATTGTATAGTAATTGTATTCAATTATTTTATATTACAAATAACATAGAAGTTCTATTTTCACTGTGTTCTAACGGTGCATTACAATTTACACTATAATATTTTATAGTTGATACATTCGAAATTTCAGAAAATAATATGTCATAGGCTCACATTATTTATTAGATGTCGAATTGTTTTATTGTAAGTAATAGTCTGTAAAATAGTTGCATATACAATTATATTTTTTTAGTATTATGTATTGTACAGTCAACGCGTATATGTACAATAGTGTGCATTGGGATTTGGGTTAGACTTATTTATTTTAACAATGTTTTTGAATTGAATATTTTATTAATTAAATAGATTTAATGACAATTTGAAAATTATGTTATTTTTTTAATGAAAACACGGAAACTAACAAAAGTTGTATATTATAAAAAGGTTTTTATGGATTGATATATATTTTGTAAAACTATGATAAGATCGATTTTTAATTCCAGTTATGATATAGTTGATACAAGTTTTTAAAGTTCATGATAGTTTTACAATATTATACTGGATTTCTTTAACAACGTGGTTATGAGTTAGTTTAGTCATAAAAATATTCAATATTATGTTTCGTTGTAAATTGTAATACATATAAATATAACACAACGTGAATTAAATTTTTTAACAAGTTTGGTGTTCGGTATTATGAAATATTGTATCATTTTATAATAATAAAGATAAGGAAATACCTCTGTTTTTATTATTTTTTTTTTTTTTAGTAATTTGATACTGTCATGTTAGTTATATTATGTTGTCTAGTAGGGTGAGAAGTTGTTTATTGTTTTTTTTTTTTTTTTACCTGCCCAAAAATGCATNAGTAATTTGATACTGTCATGTTAGTTATATTATGTTGTCTAGTAGGGTGAGAAGTTGTTTATTGTTTTTTTTTTTTTTTACCTGCCCAAAAATGCATCTTCTTTTATTTGTCGTTAACTTTTTATGGAAAAGTTTCCTTGCTCTCTTGATCCGTTTAATGAATTTGGTGGACTTTTTTTTCTCTAAAAAAATATCAAGGTATCTATACAGTATATTATACCTTTTATATAAATATTTTTTTTTGGCCCGTGAAAAGTTTCCAAAGATTTTCGTATTGACAAGAAATATATAAATAATATGTTTTTGTGTTTTTATAAGAATATAAATAATTATAAAATATTATATGACCATTAAGATATTAATCACTATGTATTAAGTTATATAATGATTTAAGTTTAATTGTATGGCCAAATTGTGTTAGGGGACAGGGTTCTATACACCACATTATTAAAGGTTTCTGAAAATGTTCATTGTAGTATTATTATTTTAAATCTTTTTCTTTTGAATTTTTTAATGTCCAAAACAATTATATAATTGAATTTAAATTCGGATTAAACTGAATTTTTGTAACTACAAAGCACGTTTTTATTTATTTATATATTTTCTTTGTTAACGGACCGATTTCATTCGTCTTATTATCACCGGTGTGTTTAGTGACGAATACACCAAAACAAGGGGTATTAAATCATATCCGTTTAGAAATATTTTTTTATTTTAACTCGAGCTTACCCTTGAGTTTAAAAATATATCATCTTTCACATTGTTATTATTTCGTACGTCTAACAGATCCTAGCTGTGTAGGTACATATCATTTCATATTATCTACCTAATACTCTATGCATTGTCTAAATGTACTTCCATGAAATCATTGTAAACGGGAAACAATATAGGTACAACATAACTAGGTTGCATTAATTATTTGTATTTCGCCACGGTATATTAATATGTTACCGCCGTGGTACAGAGATAATATGATAATCACACTTAGACAATCCGGAACAAATAGTACGAGACTTTGTTCACAAGCACCCCATTTTCATTTCTTACAACACATTACACTGTACGACGTATAACTCTTTATATATGCGCTCTGTGTTCTTTGTTTTCGACCGGCATATACAGTTTCCCCGCTGAGGAAAAGTGCCATAACTCAAAACAATTTTTTTTAAAATTGTTAGGTATTATATGGCATCTGATAGGTAAACCAACTTTACAAATTTTCTTTTGAAAAAAATACCCTTGACATTACATATATATAGGCTATAAACACAATCATTGTTCTTTGGCAATGTCGTAAGTAACAAAATAAAATAATGAGTAGTATTAAGTAACAACTCTATATATTACATTTACTTATCGTAAACACCGAAAATGTATATATTATGTAGGTTAAAAATTAAAACTATAAGCTATACTTTTTATTTATTTTAATATTATAATTAGAAGCTTATTTATGGATACAGTGTTTTCGCTAAACATTTCCGTGTTCTAGGCGTGTACCTTTTCCTTAGTAAATAGGTAAATAGAAGATGTATGTTACGGCTCATACCACTAAGTAATAACATACAATTAACCATTATACATGTAATAAGTGAATGATACATTTTTATTATTATTTCATTGCATTCATCGTAAAAAAATCTAAAAAGGTGAAAATTATGTTTTACTATTTCAAATATAATAACAAATAAAGGCGTATAATTAAATGAAAAGTACAAAACACTCATTTATCTTAAAAAAGTTTGTACGTCACTTATCCTATAGTTGAATTAAAGTAGGTAAGATAAACATATTTTTAATCACTTCAATATCAATTAAATTGTACCACTTTTAGAAATCTTTTTTTTATTTTTAACTTACTGATAAAATATGATTTTACTGAATAAATAAAAACCTACACTCAAAACGTGCTATCAAATTATTCCACGAGTATTAAGTTTATGTAGGTACGTTTTTTATTTATATGCAGCAAGTAAATATGTGATGATGGTTTTTTTTTCTGTAGACAGTATTTAGGATTGTGAAAGAGTTCTTATAATTATCCTAACCAATTTAATATATTATTTATTTTGCTTTTAATATGTATTTAGGGCTCACATAGCAAAGTAACAACATAAAAGTAATTTTTATTCACACAACAAGCGAACAATCCTTTTTTATTACTGCGTTATTGCATTCAAAAAACTATACAGGTGGATATCATGTTTAATAAAGGTAGGTACCTATATTTAAATGAATAATAAAAAAAACAATCATTTTTCTCCAAACTAATATATTGGTTTAAACGTCACTTTTGCTTTGCATTGCAGAGTAGTCTCCGCTTAATGAAGACACCGCTTAATCGTTAAAATTCTTCAATTACCAAAATAGAAGTATGTTCTATTTTAAATGTTCACCGTTTATCTGGACCGCAAACCGGATAATTAGGAAATTTTTCTTATATATTATATAGCCCCGTAAGTGCTTTGTTTAGATTATATTATTATATTCGTCAGCTATCAGTAAAAACTAAAAAGTAATAAACAAAATAGATACCATTGATCACTTTTTTGTTTTAAAAAATTAATTTAAATGTAATTTTTTTTATAAATATGTGGTCAGGTATGTATATTTCTTTTTGTATTAAAAATCATTACAATTTTATATTTAAATTACATAATATGATGTATTATATTATAATATGTATTACATATTATTAATAATGTTATTAAAATATTATTCTGTAATAAAGAAACTATGTACTGATAAATCAGTAACTAACCACCAACAAACTGATATGTTTCTTTTTTTCTCATTTCGTATTATTAGAACAACGAAATCACACGCAACTGATACACCCCAATAAACCCGAGTATAGGTACTTTATAAACGTATAAACTATACGATGACGTCATGTCGAATAGTTATGATGGCAATATATGCCTCTCCCAATTCGCAGTGTTCAATAATACGTATTTTAAACATTCTCTGATAATATCATATTATATTATAGATATGGCGCAAAAACAAGCTATACCAATATAGTAAGTTGTATCCTACATCGAGCACAATAATTTATATCGAAATAGGTGGGTAGGTATCAAACAACCAAACATATAATATTATATATAACGCGCGGCTGCAATTTCGTCAATTTCAAATCGTTTTTTGTTTATTTTCGTTTTACTCGTCTTGCTGGTCAACTACGTACCATTAACGCGAAGCGGTTTTATGTATCGATTTCGTTTGTATATATTCTCCAAAACGTTCCCTGGGGTTAGATTCATTTAAGATAACTATATACCCAGACCTCTATATATGTATTCCGTTTTAGGGGTGATAAATGATATCGTGTCCTTGCAAAAAGTTTTAGCGCCCGGCAAATATTGTTCGAAAAATATTCCAATATTATTAGGTACCTATATAATTTAATTGTCATTTTCTGAATATTATTATATTTTTTTATTATGATTATCATGGTAATATCATATTATATCAAAACCTATAGGTACCTGTTATAATATTTCTGACAAACGTGCCATCGGATTGTGAACACAGATCTGTTAGATCTTGGTGTTTTATGCGAAAAGTTATCGGAATGTATCCATTATATTACTCAGTATATTCAAACTTTGTTGCGACAACACACAATGATATAGTTACTACTTACTAGCAACGAATAATTGAAAAATAAACTTGTATAACTATTATAAGTGGATAAGTTTGAGTAAAAAATTGTCTAAATTATAGTAATTGCTATTTTAAGGTCTAAATAAACTATTCACATTATTTTGTGAAAATTAATTAAAATAGAAATGTACTATTGTTTACTTGAATTCTATTTACACATAATGTAATTTTTACCATATAAATAATCTGGAATTCGATTCACTCTATATTCTATTAATCACAAAATACAACTTAAAAGCTTTTTGTGGATTATATCATGGTTAAATATAATAGAATAATATGATAAATTGAATGGTTTTTGGAATAACATGAAAAATGCTACCTTCGGGATAGTCGATATCCTTATAATTACATTGTCAATATTTTCTGACTAACGAAGTACCTAAAATTCTTCTCCTTTGAACACAGCAGCAGTAATTAAAAATCCCAAAGACTTCAAACTATAAATATTTACATTAAATATACACATTTAAAGTCTTATAAATATAATATACCAACTGGGTAAATTGTCCTGATTATAATATTCAACAATATGTCATTATAAACTCGATTGCCTTAAGATTTTCAATTAAAAACGAATAAATTGTATTACTTAAATTGATCTACTACATACCATAAATTTATCAATTCCTTATGTCACTGCGTTATGAACAAAGTATTATGAACCTAATATACGAGTTACTAATTTAGTAGATAATTTCTGAAACATTAAAAAAATAGCGTTTTGTATTAAAAACACAGTATTATTGCCAGGGTTGTTATGTTTAAACAACTTGTTTTAAACGTTTTGTCAATTGTTTAAAACGAAAGAAACATATGTTTAAAACAGTGTAAAATCCAAGTGAATATTGTGTTGTTTTTTAAAAAAAACCGTATTTTTTGTTTTAAACTAAAAAATAAAGTTTTTAAAAATGAAAAAATACACCAACTCTGATTATTGCATAGGTGATTATTTTATCATAAGCCACTCATTATTTAAAAAAAATATTGATGTTATAAAAAAAAGATTTCCCATGGTTTCTAGTCATTAAAAAATCACATTTTTTTTTAAAAAATATATTTTTTTTAATCTTGATTATCTTTATAAAATATTAAATTTTTTTTTGATTGACAACATACAGTTTTAATTTAATATTCTAAAACAGAATAATTTTCTTTACGACGAGTAGTCGAGTTATAATAGTCTTTAAAGTATGTATGAACGGAGTAGTGGACAAGCATTTTGAAGGGTGTCCCGGTGTCCGAGTACCACTCCACACAGATCAACTAAACTTTAAATACTTATAACTTATAAACTTACTTTTTGATATAATGAGTGGTTCGTGATAAATAATCACCCTGTATGGTAAAAAAAATAATGAGTACTAGGACTCGAGTGCCGTCAATTATAGTTTATAGTTTTAATCCGGTTTAAATTTATTAATTTACAGTGTAATACCTATGTACCTAACAGCTAGCTGAATATTTTACTGATGATATAAACTATTTTTTTTTTTCAGATCGCGACCATTGGTACGAAGAGGCCCGATCCGCGTTGAAAAAACGGTTAGCCAGCTTCGAGGGTAAAATGGGAAGAGCGAAAAACGTGGTGTTTTTAGTAGGCGATGGAATGGGCGCGTCTACGTTGACCGCATCGAGGATATTCAAAGGACAGAGACGGGGCAACCAAGGTGAAGAGGAGCAATTGATTTGGGATACGTTTCCCGCTGTGGCAATGGCAAAGGTAGGATGTTGGCCACGTTATTCTAAAGACTTGATCAAAGTGTTTCGTTGCTAGGACTTTTTTGGTCCTGAGGTTTTGTGTAAAAAAAAAATATATAATAATATATAACCACCCCTCGAATATTAGTTGTGTACCTATACACATAAATACTCTTATCGATCCACGTGATAGATAATATATATTATTATGCAGTTTACAGTATGCAGTATGGTTTAACCTATATAGTATATACCTATTATAGCTGATACTGAATTAAAATCCTCCGAATTATGAATCAACGCTTTTAACGGTTTATTCAATTTTCGTATATGAAAACGTTGATAAATTGATATAGGTATGTATATTTTATAATACAATTTTCCTAAAATACTGTTAAATTTAATATCCAACATTAAAGAATATATAGTTATTATTTATTTTCGTTTGCTAAGACTTTTTTGGTCGTGAGGTTTTGTAAAAAAAATTACACCCCCTAACCAACATTAGTTGTGTACTTATAATACACATGACTCTTATCGATCCTTGTAGTAGATATTATACAGTTTATAGAATGCAGCATATAAACACCTATGTAATATTATATACCTAGGAACCGAATTTAAATCCTACAAATAATGGATATACACTTTCAACAGTTTATTCAATTTTCGTAAACGAACAAATTGATCAATTAATAGATAGGTAGGTAATATAATATTATATTCTATAAAAAAATTTTCCTATAATACTGTTTAAGTTAATGTGTAATATTAAAATATTATTGCAACGGTAATAGTTAATTTATTAAAATGTGATTTAGGAAACGAATTTATAACGATATTTTATTAAATTAATTTTCAACTGTGGTTTTGAGATTAATTTTTAAAAAGGCAACCTAAATATTATTTACTTTTAGTTATCAAAATAAATTAAAATTATCCGAATAAAAATAAACGTTATTCAAGGGGAATAATAATTACATGGTGAAATTGAATACTTGGGTCGTTAGTAGTTATCTCCTCTGTATTTGATATTATTCAGTATTATGCTGATTAACATTACAATTAATGAAAAATAGTTGAGTATAATCTGCACCGAATTCAGTGATAAAATAAGATTAATGGGAGTGACAGATAGTTTTCAGTTGTACATTTAATTAATATTATTTATTGAGACTATTTGATAATCGACAAATACAGCAGGTATTTGATGATCGATCCATGTAATACAAATTCGAATATTTATATAACCTTTACCGAGTCTAAGTGTAGACGATTAGCGAATATTAAATTAGACACAATAATTTTTAAGTCAGAAATTGTATGATACAAAATATAATAATATATTAGTATGGTTTTAAATAGTGATAACTTCATTCTAAATTCCAAGCGTTGAATGTATTGATTTGTGTAATTATGTAATGATGTGTGTTTTTTTTTTTTGTTTAATTTATTTGTGTCTATGTAAAGTATACGATGAGTAGTTAAAATAATGCTTCGATTTTCAACTTGAAACTGTTTGATGGGAAAGTGAATCAAGTAGATACTATTTTAAAAATATCTTGAGCTGCTTACGGATTTTATTGACATTTTCGATTTTAGATTCTGAGTGGAGCAATGAATGTATTGATTTTACAATGATGTGTGTTTTATTTTTTTGATTTAATTATTAAATTTTTCATATTCTGTCATCACCTTTTAGAACAGTAAAAATGCTTAGATTTTCTGCAACAGTATATTTTCTGATAGAAAAGCAAATCTAGTTGGTACTTTGCGGGATCAAAAGTAAAAATTCCCAGTAGTTTTTCAAAGCACCGGGAAACACAAAATAAAAATTTAAGAAAAACAAGAATTTTTACGCTTTCAGTCTTCGACAGTCGATTTTGGTTTTTACAAAAACATTACCGTAGAAGCAATACATTTTCACTGAAAGTTTATATTACCTTTTTCTAAAGATTAGATAATCTATACAGGATAACATTTTTAAAATATTCAAAATTAATACATGGCTCCTGAAATATTGTTGCAAAAGTAGTTGAAAAATTTAAAAAAATACATGGCACAATTTTTTTTTATAAGCATTTAAATTTCTATTTTTTACAACACTTACCAAATTTATAATTTAAAAATGATTTTTTAGTTGAAAATTTATAAAATATTCAACTTTTAAAGCTAAGGATTGAACATTTAAAACAGGTAGGTTATTCTGTAACCAATAAATCCCAAAAATATAAAAACATAGTTTTTTTTATAGTCATTTTATAAATTACATAATAATTAACAAATAATAACGGTTTTGGTTATTTTGTTGTAATTGTATACTATAATTAATTCAACTTACCGGTTGCTGTATTAATAATAACTCCGATAATAACCGTAACCTACTATACAGCAGATTGAACCCAATTGCCCACCATTTTCACATTGTTAATAAAAAACAAATAAACTTTAAATAGTTTTAATAATTTTAGTATAAGTACTAGGTACCTACATCATGCCTTTCGTTTATAATAAATACAATCAATTTTCGATTAAATTCATGGAATGTATATAATATTATATTTTATTCTAATTTATCTCCTAAGAAGTAACCGCTTTTTTTTTTTTAATATTTAGTTGTTTACTTTGTCATGTTAAGCTTTAAAGACAACGTGTACAGAATGCATTATAGAATAGCCATTACAAAAACTAATCAAAACAATTGTTTAGTTACAACTACATAAAGACAATTGTATTTTAAAAATAAAAATGATAAAAATCTCTAATAATTGATCGTCATAAAATATAATTTCTTAGGTAAACTTATCAAAATTAAAACAAGATAATTTAATGGGTTTTTAATAGGTAGGAATTTCTTGAGACAAAGCAATTTATCTAATAGTCATATTATATAAAATAAGTGATAGTAAATCAAATAAGATTGTTTTTATTAATTTATATAATAAATTGAAATAATCAGAAGGTTTTTTCAATAAACAAATGTACACAATTCACTGGGATTAAATGAATTATTTTTATTTGAAGTTTTCACTAAAGAAATAAACACAACACTATTTTACATTGTATTTTTATTTTTTTTTTAAATTATCCATAATATTGTTAACAAAAATTAGAAAAATATAATATTTAGTTTTTGAAAATCAATGATCAAATATTACGTATTTACATATTTTTTTCCGATCCTACAAAAGTTTACCCAACCTGTTATGAACCTGTTAGTATTAACATATGCTTTTCAGTTTTTCTTTAGGAAATCCTTTATCTTATATTTATTCAAACTTGTAGTCATGATTTAAACTTTTTAGTTCTATTATTAGTTTAGTTTGTCGTTGATTATAAACATTTTTGGGTTCAATATTTTAATCAAATCTTTCTGAATATACTGTAGATTAATAAACGGTAAAAATACGTGAGTTATTTGAGAATAAAAAAAAGAGAAATTATTTTCTTGTGGATGTATGTGCAATTGTGCATGAACAAAATTATCTTGATTAGGATAGCAATAATTTATTGTATTACATATCAATGTCGATGTTTTATTTAACTTTAGGGTTATAAGAAAAATTTAAATAATATAGGTATCTACAAGATAAGTGCGTGGAACACATGATTATAAGCTCAAACATACATGACGCACATTTTTATCGACCATGATGTTTCGTAACAGGTCGAAGTGTATTATTTTCATCAACGAATTCAAAATAACGTGGTCATCTGTTAGAGATAACAACATATTATTGCTTTTTTACCATACTTTACTATGTTTTTATGTAGGTATTAACGCTACTATACGTATTATGTTTTTATCGTCAGTTATCAATTCCATTATATTAGGTATTGTATCTATATTATAATTTAGATAAAAAAAGTTATGTATTTATTTTAACACTATTTTAAACTTAATTACAATCAACTTATGCATTTAAATATATGCGTACGTGCAGATGTTAAGTCATACCCTATGCCATTATACGCAGTTGTATAATAATAATAAACTGCGCTGATACTTACAAAACATTTTAATTCCGATATAAATCTACAAAAAGCATTTTTTTAAATGTATTCGTTTTTATTGATTTAATTGTATATCCTTCACTAGTAAAGCACTGTTAATTTTTCTAAATTGTTTGTAGTTTAAATTAATAAACAATTCGTTCGTTGCTTTACCAACTTCAATTATTTCGTAGATTAATTAATTCAAATGACTCTTTAGATGGTTAGAATTTTTGTTTTCGAGACTACCTTGAACAATTTCCCTCCCAAATTTTATATGCGGCAATACTGCGGTTTTACTGCGGAAAATTTCCTTTACAAATAAAGTTTTGTATAGTTTTAAAATCAGAAGATTTAAAATTGATTTAAAGTAATAATAATCGTAATAACTTAACACCATTACGATACGAGTTGAGTTCTCAACTTTATTTTTTTTCAATCTTGTGTAAGACGGCGTAATGTATAGGCAATATAGCTACATAGTTGTTAAAGTGAATAAATTAAGGCTATAATATTATGTGTATTTATTGTGTCCTAATGTAGTTTTATAAATTATTTTGAATAAGCTCATACGAAAAGATTTAAAATGTGTAAGACATAGCATAATGACGCCGAATCATATTGGCCTTAATCCAAAAATAATTATCATAGTCTAGAATAGCCACTCGTCTTGCAGCGTCTCTCTCCAACCTTTTATGTGGCCCAAACATATTATGTTCAAAATCAAAAATCACATACATTTTAAAATGGTATTTAATTATTCTAATATTAATTATAATTTTCATTACCTATATGTACATTAAATCATAGATTTGTTTTCATTTTATATTGTGTATTTATGTAGAAATGAAACCATAATTTTATTTTCATATTTTCTGATTCACCCTCCCCTTTCATTAGTCACCTCGATAATTCAATTATGTCGTGGTACGCTTATCGTAACTATAATATCAAGTATGTGACCATAAAGTATAAAAAAACTTGGGTTGAGTAGGTATGTTCGATCTAGATTCTAGAATATTTTAGATTTTATTTGACTGAAATCGTTCGAGTACAGCGTGTGTATACAAGGCCGTATCTCAAATGAAATTTTAATTACTTTTGACCGATAATAATAATTTAGGTAAAATAGGTGTATCTGTATGTCTTTATAAAAATAATAATTGTCATTATATTCTTATCGGTGCGTGTAAGACACCGTAGGTGAGTGGGCATACCCGACTAACCACGTTATCTAACTACATTGCATGATAGTTCCATTCGGGTCGCTCGTAAGACTGCGGCGCGCGGCGGGAGTAATAGTTGCACACAGTCTCTCGCTGCCGCCGGGTATTTGGTTCGGCATAAATTTCTCGTGCCACCCGTTGGCCCGCAGGACTGATAGTTGCCGTGGATTTATAAACACACACCAACATTTTGTATAATAAACGAGTATAGAGCGTGTACAAGGGGTATCTCATAAGAGGCGTTTACTTTTGCTCGATAATAATATAAGTTAGTGTACCCATAGGGGCTATGTAGGTGGGTTCCTGAGTGCTGGGTTTGTTCCCAATTCGTCGACATCCAATTCACCGACACCCGGTTTTTCGACCAAAAAAAACCAAGGCTGGCAAGTTAATGATTTTTTTTTTAACTCAGTTAAGTTAATATGTACCAATAACAAAAAGTTAAATTAACTATAGGTTAACTCATTTAAATTAAAAGTTAATACAAACTTTTTGTTAACTTTTTATTTAGTTCAAAAAAAGTTAATTTGTTTATACAACGCTAGCATACTTAATTTTTTTCCAACCCAAAACTAAATTATAGACTATAGAGTGTTTATACTTTGTAGTTTGTACAATATTTCCATATAAGTTAGATTCGAATGGTATACATTTTTAACATAAAACAATTTACGATACATATTTTTTAACATGAAAAAGAAATAGACTGATATAGTGGAATATAATTAAATTAAAAACAAAATAAATGAACATAACTTACTTCTTAAAATGAAAAATTAACTTGTTAATTTCACGTCCATGAAAAAATAAGTTTAGTAAGTTAACAGTTAAGTTGATGACAAGCCAAAAGTAACTAGTTTAGTTAAAAAGTTAAAATTAAATTAACTTTTTAACTTAACTTTAACGTTTTAACTCGTTAATGCCCAGCCTTGAAAAAAAACAGTTTTTAATGGTTTTTAAAAAAAGCCCTATTGATACAATGATGATAATATTGGCTGAATGTTTTTTGGCTTAGTAATTTATATAACTATAAGGTATTATCTAGTATAGTTTCATTATTTCAGACATACAGCTATTAGATCCAAAATATTTACACCATTCACGGCTCCAGACGTACTATTACGTTATTGTATTTTATACTTTTCTCATTTGACGGTATCCGCACAACTTTGCCTCAAATTGTTTTAAACATTAACAATTTAATCATAATATAAATCACATAGTAAAAAATAAAAATATTTTATTTCACGTAGAATACACAGGTTGCAGTGCACAGATAGTGTGGCAGTGAAAGGGCTAGTTATTTTATCGTTATACCTATCACAATATGATTATTGACATCGATCAATATAATATTATACATATATTAATAGGTAATAGTGTTATACCACTAACACGTTTTAAATTTTAAAATATGTTAGATGTATTATGTGTTAAAATAGAATAATTGTTATAGGATCAAACAGAGAAGACGGCAAAATAAATATATTTAGTTTTGATGACTTCTGGGGACTTCTGGGGACTCTGCATGGCTGAAATTATTTTTATGTATGCTAAATCAGCTCCTAAATTATTTTTCCAGATTTACACATTACATTGTTTTGTACCACTGGTAAAAATTATAATTATTTTAGTTTACCTTGAATTCGGATGTTCTAACTATCAATAACAAACTGCTGTGGTCAGTGTTATAAAGGTAAATGTTAGTGACCATATCACTATAATTATAAGAACGGATGGTTAATGCCTTTACTCACCCTTATTTTGATGTGGGAGGGGGTCTTTTCACTAAGAGCACCCAATTACTTTATGAACGAGATTTCGTCGCTTACATGTGTACTAATACATCTTTAAATTAATAATAATTGTCATTGTAATATTATTATTATCGTGTATGTAAATAATATATTATAAGTTATAACGGGTGCGGTGCGTATAAAACAGCGTAGCCGTGAACCCTGGTATAGGGGTAACCTACCCGACACCGTACTAACCGTCACTACCTACCACGTTACCGGCTAACAACAAGGCGCGATTTGTGGCGACGGGTAGTTTCGTTCGGGTCACCCACGTAGGAAAGCGGCGGCGGTGGCGGCAGGAGTAGCAGATGCACACCGTCTCCCAGTTTGGTTCGAATATTAATTTCTCGAGCCACCCGTTGGCCCACAGGACACACTGCCACACTGCCACCGATGCGAGCGCACAAGCGCCCCAAAGTTTTCACGTGCTGCCGCAGTAGATTTTTAAGCACACAACATTTCGTATAATAAACGAGTGGCGTGCGGGTCCCCCGGGGTTTTTTTCCCGGTTCAGGAGCCCCCCCAGCTGCCGCCGCTGCCGTAGAGCTACCATACGGCGGGGCTCTGGCAGCGACCAGAATTTATTATGGGCCCGACTGCTGACGGTCACGTACGTCGTTCCTGCCGCCGTATTATAACGCGTAAAAGTATTGTTGTACACACAGACGCCGGTCCTATATCGGAGTGCACCCACCCGCGACCCGCCATCTCACCCATACTCACCCTCACACACGTCGGGTTGACTTTACCGACTGCCACGCGCGATTTTAATAATAATACAACATAATAATATAAGATCTTCACTCGCCCGACGACTACGCCACCGCCGCCGCTGGTCGGCCTGTATTGTGCGACGTGCGACGTGTTCGAGCAGCAGTATACTGTATAATATGGCTGCATTTTAACCGACATCCCGTTTCCGATATCACCGCCGACACCGCAGTTTTATATATTATTATAATAATACAATATCGTGTGTTATTGCGAACACCATACACCATACACCATGGTGGTCGATAAACGCTACAGAGCGTGTCGTATAATAATTTTGTAAAGAGACCGGCAGCACGTCGTTACGATACGACGTGGGCGACCACGTCTGTAACGATTTTTAAACGGGTAAACCCGTAAACGTATTATTATTATTATTGTTATTACGTCGAAGTGAAATATTATCAAAAATTAAGCTTAGAATATTATTCGCAAACCCTTTTTTATTCTATTATTTTTTATTTCATTATACGTGATATAGGGGTTTGGGGACGGGGGATTAAATTATTAGTATAATTACCGAGACTTCGTGAATGATTCGTCCGTGGGCAGCCGACAAGATCACCATGACGTGTCATCCTGCAGATCAGAACTTTAGTTTTAATTTGTTCACTGTAGAGAGTTTTTATTTCTAGATGAGCAGTTCAGAAATAAATTCAGTCTACAAGATAAAAAAAAAGAACATTTAAACCATTAAGACTAATTCAGTTCACAATAGTATATTATGTATTAGTGTATTACTTACCCATTTACATACAGAAATATTCATAGTGGATTTGTAAAATAAACCGATTATTTAATATCAGTTGTTATGTCGTATACACAAACAATCTCGACAAAGCACAAATCAATGTCTTTTATGTATAGGTACACTTATTTTACAGATAGGCACGTCATACGTTCTGAATACTATTTTTAAAACTATCTACTAGTTTTGTTTTTTGCTATCGTCATTATGAAATAATAAATAATAAAACATTGAAAACTTTGAAAAAGGTTGAAACTATTTAAATTGCATTAAGTTCAAATTTTAACGTTAATTTACATGCGCTAATGTAATTTTTCTTTCTTATTTAAGCAATTACCTATTTTAATTGTATTGTTTATATTATATTATGATATGTTTTCGTACATGCATACTACCTACCTACCATTGTTTTATTGCTTTGGTATAATAATTAACTGTATATACTGTGCAGGACTTCTGGTGTATACAACTATAATTAAGTATATTACTTCCGTCTTCTACAAGAGTATAATTTCTATTATTTGGTTTTCGTATTTTTTTAAACGAAACGTAGGAACATCTTATTTGGTATTAGTTTTCGTCTCACACCAATATAATTTTAAATAATATGATTTTAGTTAAACTGACTTATCGAGATTTTTCCAAACGATTATCTCGAGTATTTGATTGCAATGGTGCCACCCTATCACCCCTATTTTTCAATTATATTTTATGGTGATTCTTATGAAAATAGCATTTTTAATATAACTGATAACCTGTACCTATCTAACACTTGAGACATTTTTTTTTTATAAAGGTTGGTATAATGTATTATAAACTCAACGGTTTTGAACGCTATGTATTATATTATTGTAATAATATTGATGACAATTAAATTGTTTCACGCGAACAACCTAAAGTTATCAAATATGTACATCGATTTGTTTCTAAATGATTAATTTATTTTTGTGTAGAAATAAAATTCAAAATGTTTAGTTCAAGTGGTGGCCATAAGTTAACGCAAGTGAAGCTACCAAAATAAGGAGATTCGTTGTGACCAAATAATAAAAACAAATTGTCAGTAGTATTTCTACTATTATTAAGTTTGTATATGACTGTACATATTATACGGAGAATTAAACATCGCTGGAAAATATAATTTAAACGATCCGTCACAAAATACTACAAAAACCCTACAATAGTTTTATATTAACGTGGTGGTCACTCTGACGATCCACCTTTTTCGTAATTCAAAATAGGCCTCTATATATCTGTGCTCTATATCTTACTCTATAGTGCACTTTATATGTGCATCATTGTTTTCCGGTTGAATATGAAACCATTTTTGTGCTGTATCGTTGTTTATGTTTGTTTCGAGGATAACTCTCACTATCTATTGAAGTTTAATTTTGTAATCCACAAGTAACATTACAGCATACTTATTATTATGTTCTATGTTTAATGTTTATATAAATGTTTATATTAGAAGGACGTCAGCGCGCCATATTTTGTTTTCTCTCTCTAACCCATGTATAGCAAAGCAAATTTATGTTTAGTAGAACCAAACCTGTGTTGTTAATTTTAATATAAGACTGAATTCACCAATTATAAAACTTAAAGCTAAGAACATTACCTGTGGCGTTACCTTGAATTTTTACGATATTTTAATTTTTATACAATTTATAAACATTTTTAAATTGTTATAAATTAGACGTTCATAATTTACATAACAATTAAAATATCATAAAGTTGCACAGGTAATGTTCTTACTTGACTTAAAGTTCGATAATATGCGAATTCTCTCTAATATTAAAAGTAATAACTAATACTGGTTCTTCTAGTCATA
>WHPZ01582230.1:10271-21339 GCA_016617965.1 Macrosiphum rosae | reverse complement strand
CCATGAGGCCACGAGACTTCAAAAAACCTAAGAAGATGCATTTAAAATCTCAATAAATTCACTTTAAAATTCACTATACATATATTATCCTGAAAATGAATTCAAAATATAAAATGTATACAAGACTATCGAGCTATATTAAGAAAAAAATTATAATTTTAATTATTTTTAACCATTGACAAAAATGTATAAGACATTAAGTCATAAATTTAAAATTACATCCATGACAACAGTCTACAGTAAACTATAGTATAATTAAACCTTAATTATATGATATTTTTACTTATATTGAAGTTTCGATTTACTTATAATTACAAACGCAGAAATAGTTTTTACATAGGTCTTATATCTAATAAAAACTACCTGTAAAACTAGTTTCTTGTTCTTATATACACATAAATATAATATATACCTATATATATCAATACTTTTAATAATGTCAAGTATTGAAGTATGTTCCCGTCATTTTAGTATTTTTACTCAAACGATTTTTTGAACTAATTTTCTATAAGCATTTATCCAAGTTGCACTTACAATTTACATAATAAATTATCACACAATATTATACAGTAGGACTCATAGTTATAATGTGAACGTCATACATTTTATATTTGTGTAGAGCGAGCTTGTTTTGATTAAAATTTTATTAAAACTGCATTTACAAATTGAAATTGTTGTCGAACATATATCGTTGAAATAGATTTGTTATATTTGAAATTTGAATTCAATGATAAATCATTGTATACGAAAAACAATTCTGATTTGAGACTTTGTGGTCAGCCCAGCACACTTGAGTAAATAATCAAATTTAATAGTCTAAAAAAATTAACAAAGATTGAAAATATCTCATAGCTATAAACAGCGTGATTCTTTGTAAAATTTTTCTTTTTGAGAGTGGTACAAAAACTTATTGGGGACCTATTAAAATGTCTTATGTTAACTGGGAAAATAAAAACTTTTATGAATTTCGAACTTAAAAATTATTATATCTATAAATAGCTCAAAAAGAACAAAAATTGTTTTAAGATTTTACCATGTATGGAAAATGCTAATATAAATATTTGGTAAACATCTTTAGAATCAAAGGTTAATTGTTTTGGAAATACAACAAAATATCAAAAATTGATAGATGAAAATTCGTTGATTTAAAGATAAAAATCCAATATCGTAAAAATTTTAAATTAAAAAGCTCATAAAAAATAATGTTGTTTGTGGGGAATCTTTTATAAAAATGTCTAATGTTAGCTATGAAAGGAAAAACTTTTATGAATTTCTAACTGAAAAATAGTTTGAAAATTTTCAAGGAGATATTTTAGTAACTAAAAAGTTTCCGACAGACAGAAAAAAAACACATCATTCTAAAATCAATACATTTTTAACTCCACTCCGCTCAGAATCTAAAATTACAACATTTCGTATAATATATAAACTTATAATTAATTTATGACCCACGCTAATAATTATTTAGAAAACATTGATTAAATAAATCTAGGTAAAGTATAATGAGTCTATTATATAACAAAAGATAACAATTCGTGAATCGAATTGTCTTTTCTGAAAAAAAAACAATACATCGATAACCTTTTTTAATGTAATATGTAATTTTAATATTTTTAATATATTATACCTACAAATTCTAACTATGGTACAAATGAATAGGTATTAAATATAATATATAATATTTAGCATTACACTTAATTTATTGACGTAAATTTATTATATTGTATACTTACTCAATTTACTTTATGTACCTATATTAATATAAAATAATATATTATGTAGGTACATAGTAAGTCATCATATAAAGTAAAAAGTATTATACCTACCTACGATAATTTCATATAAAAATCAATCACTAACAATATCGGTGTACCGTTTATGTTTGTAAATTGTTAGGTATAACTTATATGTTATTTTGTTTTAATTTTAATTTTAATAAAAATAGAATCTTAGTTCTTTTAAATCTTTATATCTATGGCAATTATTAGAAAAAAATTTTTATAGAAATTAAAGAGCTTTTTCAACTATTTCTAAAAAAAAAACAATTGAAATTTGGAAACGAACGTGCTTTTTAAAAAATCTTAAGACTTTAATCATTTTTAATTATGAAAAAAACCTACACTGCATTCTCGATTCTTCCAATTCTCAAAGGTTTTTATTATTTTAAATTCTATTAATTTAAATCTACAGAGTAATTTTATGAGATTATTAAAATAAACTTTTTAATGGTATTATTCGAAAATAGTTCATCTAAAATATATATTATCAGTATTATCTTATTTAACAAATTATAATAAGTATAAACAACTGTAGACGTTATCAGAGTAACAGTATTTTTTAAACGTTAGTAGGCACCTACCTACGTCACACACCCACTTTTTAAACGAGTTTAATAAGCAATTTATTTCAATAATCAATATAATATGAATTAATAAACAATTTATACAATTTGTAATATATTTACGAATTACAATTATTAGTCAAGTAACCAACTTCAATATTGTAGTTTCATACGATTACTTACATCATTCGAGGTCATCAATGATCAAATAAATTATGTACCTACCTTACAACATATTACTAAGGATATCAATATGTATTTATGCACGATAAGAATATTAGGACTAAATTATCAAGTGATAATGGGATAGTCGATAGACCTCTTCCGGGATTTTATTACGCACTAAAGTATACCACATTGGCATATTATAATATATTATGCACCAGATAATGCGTCAATAGTCGTAAGTCTTAACGGTAGGTGCATAATAATATTATAATTTATAATATTACGATTAATATTATAAGATTCGTCCAGTCAGTTGACATGCAAAATATATCTAAACCCTGGGGGATTAATCTACAACGTATATATAGTTTCCTACAAATTACAATCGCATTTTACCGAAACAGACATATCGTATATTAACTATAAACCATATCTACATAATACATATTATATGTATGCAAAGTATATTAGTATCTATACATTATAATATTATTGTAGCTTGTATGTTAGTGTGTTATTAAAAATAACTAACGTCAAACGTACAATATGAATTATGAATGCTCGTTTGACAACCACGAGACGTACACACTACACGCGGTACACGCCGTGGTATCATTCACTTGACCTAATAACGGGAGCACAGAATTTTCTTTGCAATTGCCATTTTTGTTTTTTATTTTTTTCTTTGTATATTTCAATATTTGACATTAATATGCAAACTATTAAGTGAACTACAAAATATAAACTCCTTTTATAATGTACCTGAGTAATTATTTCACGAGTGAAATTACAAAAAACACAAGGCTAAAATATTTAATATTTTAATCAAAGATAATATTTATGGGCTTATGGTACAACATTTAAATGAATTTAAAAATGTGTAAAACAAAATTTGGTGCCTATTGTAGGTAAAGTTTTAAGCATATAGGTAGTAATCGATTTTAATCACGCGTGGCTCTTAAATATCTATGATTATTGATTGCATGACATATTATTAGAAATTATGGTATACTATAAATTATTATAGTGCATAACCTGTTTAATATTTTAATAAAATATACGATGTATGGATGTATATTTAATTGTTGTTTTATAGATACCATGATTTGTGATTATATAAATATCTATTAAAATAAATACAATTTGTCATTATCATATTTACGTACTTAAATAGTCAGTTCTAATAGCCATCAAATCCATAAGCAGACTGTTAACAACCTACTATAGATTAACTAAATGAATACCTATATTATGTCTACGGTCAATATTCGATATAAACGCAATCGTGTTCCGATAAAAATATTAATTTATAGCTTATAATACGTCTTAGTATGTGTACTTACTGTAATGGATGTCATCTGCAGTTAAATACCTTAGTGTAACATTGCCACATTGGACAAACTAAAGGTCAAAGTAGGGCCGGCAGTATTTAAAATTTTGATACCGGTATCTGGTATTTGTTTACTAGCGGTATCTACGGTATTACCGGTTATGCGGTAATTGCCGAAAAAACCGTACGCCGGTAATTACCAAAAATACCGGTAATTATCGGTTTATCGAAAATACCTCCAGCCCTAGATTAGGCTATCGTTTCCATACTTTCAGTCCATTCTATCTAAGTCATAAATATTATAAGAATGGATAGGACATCGGGATTATCAACTGGTAATAAAGTGATACATTTTTTGAGGTTATAAGGGTTCCTAGATATTGAACTTTCTCTCGTCTCCAAAAAAATCTCAACCTCTCGCGAAGCCAGTATAGGTATATCAAAAATTACACGAAGACTTCCCTATCCGCGAAATCCATCATTATTATTTATAAAACACTATGTCCATAGTATATAACTCAGTACTAAAATTATCACATAATTTAATATATCCATCACACGTCACAATAATATGATCCGCCCATACAACATATTATATATACAACATAATACCCAAGACTGATTTGTTTCTTCTAATATTCATAAAAAAAAACAACAATCGTTTCAATGACGTCTGTTATACAGTCGTCTCGGCAAGGACTTTAACTACCTATACATTTATACGTATAATATACAGCATACACATCCGTAACGGAGTTTTGGAATTAAATGCTGTGGCGCCCGGCAGATGAGAGACAAATGAACATTTTCCGTGCACAGTTTTTTTTTTTTCACTCAATTTATTCTTATTTTTGTTTATGTTGGCGCCGGCTTTGGTTGTACCGGCGGAAAAGTTACTATATACACGTACTACACGGCTATACAGTTTTTATTTCCATGTACGATGTGTCGTACGCGTGGATAAATTAATGTTGAATAATAATATTATGAAAAAACACGCACTATGGAATAGAAAAAAAAACAATTATCCACCCTTTTAAATGAATGAAGCGACGACGCACGAAATTCTCTGACGTCTATCTCGTCCCCTTGCGTTTCCAAAAGCCCTACGGAAAAATCCACCACCACCGCCAAGAGCATTAAAAATTGTCCGATCCTCCGATGACTCGATATCTGTGTACAACTCGACCCGTAACCGCACTTCAAGTCGCAACACTTCGTTAACGCCTGTCGTTTTAGTTGCTCGTCTGAAAATTGTTTAAGGGGCTCATAGAATAATTCACTATACAATCGTTTTGTATCTTCTCACTGATACCATATTTTTTGGTATAACAATTTAAATTAACAATCACAAGCTTAAGCCACATATTATATCGCTAATAATTAATTATTGTTTTTAATAGAACGTGACTCTGGACATGAGTATTATCCAACAACAAAAAATAACTTCACAATTGCGAATGACACTGAAAATGTTTGATTTAACATAATATCAATTTTCAATATAGCTAATATGAACTCAGAATTCCTTGACATGTCAATGTTTAACCATCTCATTTATAATTTGTCTGTCTAATATAACTTTATGAACCAACTCTTCTATAAAATGTTGTGGTATCTGATAATACATAGTTTGTAAGTTTATACATTTAATGCATGTATTGCAACGTAAATTCCATTATATATTATATACACAGATTTATACCAGTACTTACACAATGCACAATATCATAATACATTTTTTAAATATAAAATACGTGATAAAAATCATTAGGTAATTATTTTTCAATGTGTACAGGTAAATGTGCACCTATAGTTTACACTATCAGCCGCCAGGTGGTATGTCCAAATAATGCCAAATGGGACCCTGCGTAATGTAATATAAGTGTAATGTAATATTCGTAATGTCGAAATTATAATGAATTTTTGTTATAAAATTCCAAAATTTTGTTTTTATTTTAATTTACTTGACAATAAAATTACGTCGTAGAAAAAAATTGTATTTATCAGGTATATTGTACAACGTATTCCGTCGATACCCGATGGACGATTGCTATTCGATTAAACAAAAACGTATTAGACGAAAAACTAAAATTGAAACTATCAAAAATAACAGTGTATTGGATAGGAAAAAGTAAAGTCTAATTTCACGTTTTTTCGGAATAAATTTGTCCCATATAATTTCATAATTAACATATTTTTTACAAGGACAAACGTCATAATATAACAATCTCGTTATTGGAAAATTGTATACTATTCAAAGTTCAACAACATATTTTGTGTATTTCACTAATATTGGCGTCAAATGTCAATTTGGTTATAACTTATAAGTTACTACTGAAAATACTGAAATTGGCACTTGGATACAAAAAAATACTTTTATAAAATAAATTGTTTGTAGATATTGAAAAACTATAAAATATTTTTATCTAAAGTACCTATTGCAATATGTTTTTTCATAAATGTTTGGAACTACAAATTGACAGTATATATTTTCATACCTACTGTTATACTTACATTTTTATGCACTATAATACGATGTATAATATTTCACATTACTAACAAACATTATATAATTATTATTTATTCTTTACATTCGTAAGTATGTATTAATTGTATAAATATTTCACTTGAACTACAAGAACTAATGATAGTTTACTAATTAAAAACAGTCAGAAAATATTAAACAATCAATCAATTTGTAAATGTAATAATTAATTTACACTGTTCTGAATCCATAGAGTTTCTTATCGATATTTAGGTACATTACGGACTGTATTTTTCGTGAGCCAGACTATAATTACCACTTATCAATATTTCCTAAACTATTATAAATGTTTATTTTTAGCGTTGATTTTTTAATATTATATTAATAAATTAAAGTTGTTATTATACTGTAATTAGTTGTGTCTAGACAGACGTCCCACATTATTGAGTATTGTCTCAATTTTTAAATCTGGGTCCCGGTTTTATGCCCCACCATTTTTTTTTTACTTTTTTTGTTTGTAAAAAATAAATATTTTGGACCCATGATTTTTGTTACGAAATATTAAGTAACCACTTATCATCAATTACATATATAAAGTTTTTTTTTTTTTTATTGATCCTTAAGCTATGGTCATTAGCTGTTAGTAGGGTTGTATTGTGGTGGTGGTAGAGTTTTTGAAATGGTGGGTTTTTACACGTGAGTGTTTGTGTTGGGTGTACAAGTGTTTGGTGTTGGCAGAATTTTTGATTGGGCACCCGTAGGTGTCTGCCATGCCCGGGTGGGGGATGGCGGCACTTGTTCTGCGGACACCGTGAATTGCCCGAAGAAAAATGCCGCCCTTGACCAAGGAATCGAACCGGCGCCGGCCGCGTCGCAACCGACGCCTAGACCGCTCTTCCACTCCGTCCCCCCAATTATATAGTATATTATTATGTTTAATAAAAAGTAATACTTAAATGTTATTTTACTGTTTGATTTAAATATTTTATAAAAGTCAAAATAATTAGCGTTCCTAGCAACTAAATAATAAGTATTAAAATTAATGTTCTATGATTGTATCCAATAGTTTTAATTAATTTTAGAAAGTGTTCCCCATTTGGACAAGGGAATTTATAATCACTGTATCACACAAGTTATCACTTATCCGACATTTCTGTCTCTGAAAAATATATTTTGTTCATTTTCAATTTGGCCACATAATTATTGAACAAAATATACTCAAACTACCTGTAGTGCTGTACAGTATAGTACTTACCTACGTTGTATTACTGTTGACGAACTCCCTAAAATGGACAGGCATAATAATAGGTCCCTCGTACCTAATTAAGTACACACGAGGCAATCATATACATGTTTTATAATTTTATCGGTTTTATCAAAATACTTAATATTTATGGTATTTGAATCGGTGATTTTCTGTCCTTGTCTAACTTGATATTATGTGGAATATAGAAATTTAGAAGTGTTTTCATTCCAACGTACCGATTGATCTAGTGAAGCTATAAGAATTATAAAAACAGATTTGAATTTTTCGTCAAGTCTACTTGAGATCGACTTGGACAGATTTTTAATTTTTTGCTTTTAATATTATATTTCCTTTTTTAGTACGAACATTTTTAGGATTTAGTGGAATAAAATTGCAGCGATATTCGTTAGGTTAGGTTATCAATTTACAAAAAAAAGAACAAAAAGCTATAGAAAAACGTATTTTTTTTAAAAACTGTAGCACATGCACACATATTCTCTATATTAAGAGTGATTACTAATTATAGTTGGGAATCCAACATCTACGTATCCGTTGAATCTATACGTTGACGGTCGATAAAAGTAATAACTAACAACTATCTAGGCGTACCTTTCATCGTTATCTTCGTTCTATTATATCGATTGATCATAAGTCATAACTCTGTTTAGTGTGTGTAGGTACGGTGTGTTTACGGTGTGTTCGTATAGTCTTAATAGTCCGGTGTGTACTTAAATTAGTTTATTTTTTTTTATACACTATGACAAAATTTATCGAAAGTAATCGTGGTAAACGTATGTTAGTGTTTCAAAATTATAAATTTTTGTATGCAAACACTAAACTTGATGGAACAACGCGGTGGAAATGTGTGGTTCGATCGTGCAGTGTTAAATTATACACTGATAAAAATGACGAAATTATCATAAATAATGAAAATAATGAAAATGAAAACGAAAATGATCATATGATAGATCATAATCATAATCCATATGAAACAAAAATTATTGATCGTCAAATAATTAATACAAGTTGTAAAAGGAAGGCCGCAGAAGACATATTTATTTGACCAAAAAAAATTTAAAATTGTAATTATGAAAATTGTGACTATATTTTTAATAATTTAATATACTTAATAATATTATATAAATTGGTATAGTTTAATAAAAAGCAAATATTTTTAATTGGTGACCAAAATAGTGTACTGGGCACTACTGGCCGAAAACGGACATTCCAGAATGGCCGAAAAGTGAACTGGCCGAAAAGGGAAAAGTTCATTTTGGCCGAAAACGGTTCCGCCCAAAAATATAAAACAAAAATTGTGTAATTATTATTTATCAAAAATGCTTATGAAATTAATATAAAATAAAAATCCTTTTTTTATTTTCCAACCTACAACATTTCACGTTTTCGACAATAAGTCGGTACGTCAATAATTATTACTCTATTTAATGTGCACAATTAACAGCTTACACGTGTATTTATTCTTTGTTTTGTATTGTATATTATTTTGTATAGAACATTTAAAACAATCGATACTTTTGTAGTTTTGTAACGAAATAACAATTAGTACAGCTGCTCTCAATATATTCAAGGTCTTAATGGCGCGTATTTTGGCCGTTCGGGGCTATCTACCTAAATGCAATTCTATGGGTTACACACCACAAGCGTTTGTGTAAAAGGTTTTTGGCGGGATTTTGTTGTTTAAAAAAGTGCTGAACGAGATTTGACATTTTTTTTTTTTTTTACGCAACGTTAATACGCACGTCAAGGTCCTTCACACCAGCCCGCCAACAATGTACACACAAATAACTCATTTGGCTCCACTAAATCCGCAAAAATGATCACTCCTTGGCTAATGATTGTCGTCATTATACTATAATAGCCGAGGATCACAACGCGTCAATAAATTGTAAGGGGGACCAAAAGTAAATAAAACAAACCGAATAAAACCATCGATCATCGACTACCAGCTTGCTATTATTTTACTACAACAATTAACGTTCGAAGCTCGCGATGCACGAGGGAGAGTGAGTGAAATGGCGAGAGAGTGAAACAGGCAGAAAGTACATTAATTTTAACGACATAATAAAATAAAATATTATTATTAATTAATCCGAGTGTCATCCCACAACAGTGTGCCTTGTGGTCAATATTCAACGATAATGCACTTTTTTTTAGTCTGGGTCAAAGGGTCTAACAATCATTTGTTTCTCATAGTTTTCATTAAAAAGTTCAGACTTTTCATTGGGTCACGGACAAAACCACATTCATTTCTGATAAAATATGATAAAGGCGGCCTTTGGACGTGGTGATAATATTGCGAAAAATTCTATTCTGAAAATCACTCAGGTAAAAATATTATTAGCAGAGATCCTACGGCAATATTTATTCCAATTGTATTAACACATAGTGCATATATTTTAATGAGTGGAATATCAATCAATATTCATTTGGAATCTCTAAAAAGAAATACAAAACAATAAATAAAAGGTGCTCTGCTGTACAGTAGGTTACTGTATAATGGATGGTATTAAATTTGAATTCAATGATATACTATCATTGTATAAGAAAAACGATTCTGAGCGGAGACGGTACGTCAGTCTAGGTATAAGACATATTATATACGAATCGCGGAAAAAAAGCCCAGAAAAAAAACCTGACGGAAAAAAAGCCCAAAAAATAAACACACCAAGGAAAAAAGCCCACAGAAAAAAAGCCCAAGGAAAAAAAGCCTATAGATACATGGTAATTAGTAATGGTAAAAATTAAATACATAGGTATTATATATGTACATATTTTTGAATTTTTAATTAGGAGTACAGTATACATGTGTTCACATTTATATTTTTATATATTATATATATATATATATTGACTGACGTTTATGATTATTATCTGCTCTCTAATATATTAAATTACCTCCGGTTTTGTAATTTTTGTATACATTTTAGTATAAGGTTTACATTTTTTGATTTATAAATTATTGTACTATGTATATACCTAAGACTGATGTTTTTTGACTCATAACTTATAAAGTTATAACACAATAAATCATGACGTATACATAATATTGTGTTCATATTTATATTTTTATTTGATTTACAATCTATACTTTATACAATTAATAATTAATTATTAATTTCATTATAATATAATATAATATATAATTATATTTTGTTATAGGTATATGGTAATTACTAATTAGGTCATTAGGAGTAGAGTATACATGTGTTCACTTTTCTATTTCTATTTCTGGGCTTTTTTTCCGTGGGCTTGTTTTCCTTGGTGTGTTTATTTATTGGGCTTTTTTTCCGTCAGGTTTTTTTTCTGGGCTTTTAGATTCTGAGCGGAGCGATGAATGTATTGGTTTTACAATGATGTATGTTTTTATATTTTTTTTTTATATTTTTATATTTTTGTGTCTGTCATCACGTTTTAGGACAGTAAAAGTGCTTGGATTTTCTTCATCAGTAGCTTTTCTGATAGGAAAGTGAATCT
>WHPZ01582230.1:0-10221 GCA_016617965.1 Macrosiphum rosae | reverse complement strand
CTCACTTCAAAATGAAATTATCATATAAAATTAATGAGAGAACACAGGTAATGTTCTTACCTTTGAGTTTGATTTTAAATCAATATACTCTAAAACTAAATCTAACAATGCAAAATTAAACTACTAAGCCAAAATTTGCTATGTTGCACATTTATATGGCCTCAGAAACAAATGCGGGTGTGGCGTCCTCTTGACTGAAATGTTTTACCAAAATATATAAATATATTAAATAAACAAGTATTTGAATGTTGAAAATTGTATTGTAATTTGTAATACTTGAAATTTTGGTATGATTTGGAGCTTGTAAGGTATTTTTATCCAGTATATTTCTTACTAGGATAAATTTAATAGCTTAAAATATTTCTTAGTAACAGTCTTATACTCTATAAATACTAAATTACTAAATGTACATATGTATAATATTTACAATATATTATATGTAAACAATTAATTTACATAGATACATAAATTATGTATATGGATAAAATACTAAAATGTATACTTAAATATTAAATAACTAACTTCATATATAAATTGTATGAATAACATGCATTAATTTAACCATTAAAATGATTTATTTATCAGGCAATCTGTCAAAGATGTATTAACCATGTGTAAAATGGGTGTGATTACTCCAAATATATCGGAAACATTAAAACTTGAACAAGTAAATGAAGCATTAGAACATTTTTCAACTGACAAAAGCAGTGGTAAAATTCTATTAAAAATTGCTGATTAATTGGTAAGAATATAGGATTTAAAGTTAAGTAGAATTTTTTGTTAAAAATACTTTAAGATTTGTTTTAAGGCATATTTTAATTTGTATTTATTATCTATACAAATACATGCATTATTTTATTTTATTTTTTTTATTTGGTTTTAAAATACACTGATTGGTATGATATTGATAATTGATACAACATTTTATTTAAATTAACTTTTAGAGAGAGTGAATGGTAGTTATTAGAATGTTGTATTGACCCTTGTTCTAATGTATTAATATGACCTATAACCTACTAAAGTAGGAAGTGAAAGTAAAATATTAATTTTTTATATTTGTTTTTTATTCTCAAATTGATTTTCCTTTTTTCCTTAGGTTTTACCGCTCAAATGTCAAATGAGCATGTATTAAAATGAGTTATCTAAGTTAAAAATATAAAACTTTTCATCATTTGTTATTTGTAATTTGTATTAGTTCAACGGAAATTGGAAGGTCATACACTAGATGTCAGCTAAATGTATCGACATTATTTTTAGTAGCATTTAGTAATTATTATTTATTGCTATTAAACTATTGTGGGGAGAAGTGACATAATTAGAAATTTATCCAGGGGGGATAGACATTTTTTTACACTCTAAATACAAAATGTTTAAGTAAAATGATAAGTGGTATACATATGTTATAAAGACCCAGAGGTAATCTATCCCCCTCATTCCCACTTAATTATGCCCTTGGAAGGGGGCACAATTACTTTTTACATAACTCAATTTATAAAATTAATAAAATATTAGAATGATGTGGATTGTTTAATATCATAATATTTGTATTCAAAGTATCTTGACAACCAAGGGCCAGACATCACAAATGATACAAACTCTGTTTTGTTTACTTTGAATTTCTATAGCACAATGATATGTAACTCCTTGTTGATTTTAACTATGCTGGTAGGCATAGCTTGGCAAATTATGGAATATCTAAATGCTTTATCACCCTGTACGGCTATTTGTTTTATTTAGTAACAAAAAAGGACTTTGATTGTAAATTGTTATTTCCTGAAATTATACCTACAAAACCGTACCGCATATTCTCAGTTTTATTATATATTTTTCATCTAATAATCATCATCTGGAATAATTTTCCGGACCACAAATGAGTTTTTTACTTACAATAGTGTTGGATAAATAAAGACAAGAAAAGTGTGCATGCAATGTGTAAGTAAATAACTTCCTCTTTTAAGATTATGAATCATTTTTACTTTATCGTTTACGGTAAATCTATATAATTCCTATGGCCATTGGCCTATGCAATTATTTGTAAATTTATCACTGTGGTTTTACATGTATAACAATAACTCAGTACTGTGTTTAGCTTTCTTTGGGTTTTTTTTTTTTTTAATCGTTTTTGATTTGAATGAAATACATAAATAATTTTTTGTAATTTTTATAATTTTTTTATTGATCTTTAAAGCCCGGCGACTATGGCCATTAGCTGATTGTATGGTTTTAATGGTTTTATGATTGTAGGTACTAGGGTTTGTAATGGTAGGGTTTTTACTTTTTACACTTGTGTATTGTGTTTAGCAGAATTTTTGATTGGGCACCCGTAGGTATCTGTCATGCCCGGGTGGGGGATGGCGGCACTTGTTCTCCGGACACCGTGCCTTGTCTGAAAAAAATGCCGCCCGTGGCGGCGTGGCCAAGGAATCGAAGTCGGGTCGGCTGCGTCGTTGCCGACACCTTAGTCCACTCAGCCACTCCGTCCCCCATAAATAATTTACTAATTATTAATCAACAATACAATATTAAATACGTTGTTGATGAGCGCAACAGGCAATAATGCGGCTGGCATGTTTAATTTAATTTAATATAAATAATTTATAATAATAAAATAGTATAATGATGATAATATATTTTTATATTGATAATGGAGTTTGATAACAAATAGTCACTTATAAATTCCTATTTCTTAATAAAAACATGAATAATGTATCTACTATGGCCCAAAACGGGTACGATGACTACGGTCTACGGGTCACTAAAGTCCGGTAGACGGTAGTCAAATACCTATATTGGTTAGGTGTATCACAATAAATTCACAGTGTCCACCGATGTACGACGAAGACAATTATATGTGCACGCGAGGCAGAGTGACCGATACCGACTTATAGGTGTTTTAAATTACATTTTTAACAATAAATTACCAAATTAATATTTGCAGCAAGGCTCATACACAAATAATAATAAAATATTAATAATTAATAAATAATTTAGTTGTATGCTAAATTAAGTAAAATTATATTAAAAAATAAATAAATTGTTAGTCGTAAACATTTAGTGTCAGTATGCGAGTGATGATTTTATAGGAAGTATTCAATAAAAATTTTATATTTTTATATAAATATTAGTAAATATTTTTGGGCTGGGTGCAATTTTTTTTCAAATCAATTTGCGTAACGATTTGCTTATTTTCATAGAAACACATATTAACAATTAAAAAAAAAATGGGTTAGTGGATGTCGCTCGCTGTACAGTAGGTTACAAGTGGGTCGATGTATAAATGATTGTATTAAACTTGAATTCAATGATATAATATCTTTGTATAAGAAAAACGATTCTGAGCGGAGACGGTTTGTCAGTCTGGATTTTGTTATTATATCCTGTAAGTTGAATTTATATTATAATAGGTATTATTATTTTTTATTCGTTTCTATTGCGATAAACAAAGCGTTAGAAATTAAAATCCCATTTTTAGCTGTTTTTTGTAATTTGTCTGTGGTTTTTCCTGTGGCAAATAACTACCTGCTTAATGTGGGCGCAATTTACAAGCGCCCGAAATCGAAGCACTCCTTCTGGTAGATATTTTGTATACAGGATATAAAAAAAATAACACCATTGTAAGACCACTAGCGAGGAGCTCCGCTCAGAATCTAAAATTCAATTCAATTTCTGACGAAATGTTCAAAAACTGAAAAACATATCTATGATTGTTGATTCCTCAATTTTCCTTGCAGAAGAATAATATCTATATTAGCATGCCACTTATAGCAATATATAATATATTATAGGAACGACATTTTAAATTTTACTGTCCATTGTGATGATTTTACATTTTCAATCATTAAACGGTTTACTTTTATCGTTAGCTACACTGACACATTTTTTCTTTCTCTCATGCACCATGCACGTGATCATAATTTAAAGTTAAAAACTTAAAAACGTAGGATTATAATAAATATTTAAACACGATTTTAAAATATTAGGTTACGTTAGAAAATTAAATTTTGAACAACGCCAACAAATAAAATTCAAACATTTTTAAATTTTTGTATACACATGGCGATATTAATATATTATATGTATAATTTTATACCGTAGTGTTGTTTTAATTTCATCCATTGATAAAGACGCATACTAGGAAATAATCAAATCCAGTATAAAAAAGTCGCTCTGTACAGTAGGTTACAAGTGGGTCGCTGTAATGGATGGTGTTAAATTTGAATTCAATGATATAATATCATTGTATGAGAAAAACGATTCTGAGCGAAAACGGTCAACAGCCAATGATATTACTTAGTATATTTGATGATATTATTGTGAATAAAGTAATTTATATATTTACCTATTGGCCCCTTGTTTTAAATTTTCAATCCTTAGATATAAAAGTTGAACATTTTATCAATTTTTAACTACAAAATAATTATTAAATTTTAAATGTAATACATTTTGTAAAAATTCGAACTTCAAATGCTTATAAAAAAAATGTGCCTATGTTTTTTTAAAATTTTTCAACTGCTATTGTTACAATATATCAGGAGCCTTGCATTAAATGTTCACGCATTTTTACTCAACAATAAAATTTTATTGATATTTATAGAAAAAAAAACTAAGATAATTGAAAACTGACAATGTCCGTAAACAGCTCAAAAAGAGTCAAAATATTTTTATGGTGTATAGAAAATGAAAATAAAAACATTCAGTAAAATGTTCATGTATCTACAGTTATTCGTTTTTGAATAACAATAAAATAACAAAACCGATACATGTGAAATCGAGTGAATATCCAATATTATAAAATTATGATCTTCATACGCTCATAAAAATTTAGTTTGATTTGCTTGTAGACATTTTTTTGTTGATAAAAGTAGATAAACTTATGAGTAATCTTGTATTACATTTTCAAATATTAGATTTAAAAATTTAAATTTTTATGAATTCTCAACTCAAAATAATTTGCTAATTTTCGTGATTTTTCAGTATTTTGTCAAGATTTAAACTTAAAATGCTTATATAAAAAAAATTTCTCGGTGGGCCCCCACTTCGTATTTCAGCAATGGGGCCCTTTTTATGGTTAACGCAATGACTCACTAATATCATATTAATATTTAATATTATAATATTATACAATTACAATAGAAATTTGAAATATTGTATTATTATAATCTTGTATCTATAAATCAATTACTATTTTGTGGTATATTTTACAAGAGATTTCTTATTATCGCCTATCGGCCCTCAGTCGCCACTCTGCCACCAACTACAACTACAACGTCGATTACCGGTAATAACTCACAAATATTCTGATAATAATCTAAAAGATATTCTGAACAAAATTGATTCTGAAAACATCATTAATAAATTAGGAGCCCAGTATTTGGCGGAATGTTATTATTTAAAAAATTAAAAAATAAATAAAAAGTGAGCTTATTTTTTATCACGTGGGCCAGGGCGCCCCTTTTAATAATTTCCCGGTAGGCCAAAAATGGCCTGTCCGCCCATGGGCGTCGCTCTGTTGTACAGTAAGTTACAAATTAAAAGTGGGTCACTGTAATGGATTGTGTTAAAATGGATTGTGCTACACAGATATTTGTTGTCTCCGTCTTACAAGTGAATAACATAGCAAATTTACGCTCAGCAGATCACGTTTAACTCCGTTTAAAAATTATAGTGTGAATCAACCTATTATGAAACTTGATGGTAAGAACATTATCTGTAATTGTATGTGGATTTTCTACGATAATTTTTACTTTTTAAGTGAGTTATGAGTATTTTTAATTTACTCTATATTATGTACGCATAACTTACTAAAAAATTTAACTATCGTAAAAAACCCACATACAAAGTACAAACACAGATAATACACTTACCATAGTTACCATCAAGTTTCATAATAGGTCGATTCACTCTAATTTTTAAACTTTTTAAACGGTTGGCATATGGGCGTACATTTGCCTTTTTAGTTTTTGACAAAATTTAATTTGATATTTGTAGACATTTTTTTTAAGTAAAGGTAGACAAAATTATGAGGAATCTTTTTATACATTTTAAAATCTTAAATAAAAAAAAAAAAATTTTATGGATTTCAAACCCAAAATAATTTTCACATTTTCTTGATTTTTGAGTATTTTGTCAAAATGTGAACTTTAAATGCTTATAAAAAAAAATTTTTAGCTGCCATTGTAACAATATATTAAAAGTCTTGTAGGTATTTAATTTTCAAGCTTTTTGACCCAACTAATACAATTTTATTGACATCTATATAGACAAAAAAAATCTAAAAGAATTGGAAACTGAAAATTTCCCTAAACAGCTCAAAAAAAGTCAAAATATTTTAATTATTTAATTCTGTATATGAAATGCTATAATGTTCAGTGAAAAATTTATGTATCTACGCTCATTCGTTTAGAATTACGCCAAAAACCAAAATCAATTTTGTAGAAAATCGATTTTGCGTAAAAATTCACGTTTTTCCTTAATTTTTTTTAGTTTTTCTCGGTGCTTTTGAAAACAACTGGTAAAAGCATTTTCACTGCTCCAATTGGAAACTGGACATGTTCAGTTAAAAACAAATCAAAATGTTTTGAAAATTTTATCGTGTATAGAAAATGCAAATATAAACTACCGGTGAAAATTCCATGTATATATACGTTCATTTGAGTTAAACCTAAAACCAAAATCGATTTTGTGAAAAACCGATTTTGCTTAAAAATTCCCGTTTTTCATTTATTTGTATGTTGTTTTTCCCGTCGCTTTTGAAAACTATTTAGAATTTTAAAATTTTACCTCCCGAATGCACCAACTAGATTCACTTTCCCATCAAACAAGATACTGTTGAAGAAAATCGAAGCAGTTTTACTGCCCTAAATCGTGATGACAGACAAAAAAAAAATAATAAAAAAAAAACACACATTGTAAAATCAATACATTAATTGATCAGAGTCTAAAATGTCCGAACACAGTTTCTTTGTATAGTAGTATAGTTATACCTACTTATACTATGCACGGAAGTATATGGAAGTATGGAAGTTATGACGGGTGGAAACCGTGTTTTCGCCAAAAATCGATCTTTTGGTTTTCGCCCACAGAAATTTTATTCATCATAAACGAAAAAACATTTTGGGTACCATACGGTCCACTAGTACGAGTCATGTGGAAAATGAAATGCATTTGGCTTAAATATAGGTAGGAACAAAATCACCTTCTATATCGTGGTTGGATACTTGGATACTTTTTTCAATGAAGATCAAACCGAAATATATGTTAGAATCAATAATAATGTAGTATTCTACATAAAGTACATATTATTGTTTTGAAAATTTTGAAAGAATAATACACTGCAGTTTGAAGTGACAAGAAATAAATCAATTAAGAACAACACAATACAAATCATATCGGCTCTCAAGGTATGCGTTTATTAAATCCATATGTGTCATAACTTTGTTCAATAATTGAATAATATAATTTGTAGCTATAAAAAATATTATATATATATTATTATATAGTTATTTGTATGACTTTATAAAAATTATACTACTAGACGACAACAAGTAACAGTAGCATTACGAGTTACGACTTACGAGTGGCGGAACAACATCTTGAAGTTATGTAGCCTGTCTTGACCACAAAATACAATAGTCTATACTTTATACTCTATATACCTACCGTCTATTATCTATATAATATATTACCCTACTATCCCGAACTATCATCATATCGAGTAATCGAGTATTGCGCCCTCAATGTTGTCACGCTTTCCAGTTTTCATATACATTCATTGCTTGTCTATAGTAGTATAAGGAATTAAAGTCTCTTGTGGTCACCCATCCGGGGACTAATGATACCGGCTGGTTGCACTCAGAAGTCAGAACACGTTTTGTGACTGTGGAAGTGGGGACAACCACCGCACCGCACTTGGCCACTATATGTCTCTATATATTATTATTGTTTTATATTATGTTTTACACTTATATTATGTTTGAATGAACTTATATGATTTACATTTTATATATAAATATTCGATTTAATTTGTTTTAAATTGACTAAAAACTTAAATAACATTTTCAATAAAAAAAATACAGTTTTAACCAAAATGTTTTTTTCGTTTTAGATGATTAATAGGTATTCCTATGTTCGAAAACCAAAACCCTCTTTTTTGAGTTAAGACGATAGCAAATATGCCCTCTATGACACTGGTCAATTGCAATATATCGTGATTGCACAAAATCGGAACAAGTTTATCAGGTACCTACCTATCTCAAATCTTGCACTTACCTACATAGTACGTCATTATACATTTATTATTTATACCTACTATATATTACTATAGGAAAAATACTCTTAATTCTTAAATATAGAACTTATTCGATCATATAGTACCATAAACCATTATACATGTATATATTTTATTTTATTATTAAAATAATTATTAATCATTCGAAAAGTATAAAATCGATGTTTAACGTTTTGGACCGGGGATTTTTTTTCCGATTAAGTGTATTAATTTTACCCTGTCTTCTAGGTAGTATTTATGTTGAAATATACAAAGTAGAAAAATAGTAGAAAATATAGATAACGCCCTCATTATATTTAGTGTGAAATATCGATATGTTTTAAATTATGGGTACCTATATAATAAGTTATAGGTATAGGTACTAGGTGGTAGGTACCTCCCACGATATATAGAGAAGATACCTTCTGATACATGATACATCGTTATATTATCGAGTAATAGCCAATAGGTATCCGTACACAAAAATAATGTAGGATACTACGATATTTTAAATTTAACATGCAAGCTTACATGCCTATACTCCGGCCCACGAAAGTCCATACGTAAACCGCGCATCGATATAGTAATACGCGACGTCTGTTTTCTCCCACCATGATGTCATTCCCACTATTCGGCAACATGCAGATACGCAGAGACGGACGCGTTTGGACATATGGACTCTCGTGGGCCGGAGTATAGGTATATACTTAAAATTGAATTTGAACATGACAGCCCCCTTCTTTCTAATAGACAAACGTAAATAAGTATACATTTCCAATTCGTATACTTATGTTTTTAAAGATTGTATTAGTTTTTCAAAGTTGGTGTCGTTATTTTGCGTGTTAATATTAATATATGACTCCCGCGAATTATTATGAGTTATGAGTTTATGACTAAGTGTACCGGTGCGGAAAGACTGTGTTTGCTGGACAGTCACCATTGTTTACCCTCAATATTATAATAGGTAACGTGCACGCAACGAGCGACCGCTCTGTTTAATTACAAAATTCATAATTTATTACGCGCACACAAGGCAATTATTACCGTATAGAGGTCGTCTGCACAGTACTCGGTATACATATATAGGTATAATATTGCTATCACAATTCACAATTATAGAAATGCCACTGTAAAATAAAAACGCAAACAAACATCTCCGACTTCAGTACAGTGTTACTGTAGTACAGTAACTGTCATCATCATCATAATAATATGTATTCTCATAATATTAATTATCTATTTTAAAATTACTCTCGACTCTCGAGTCTCGACACATTCACATATACCTAATATAATAATATTCACACAAAGCAAACATATATTTTATATAACGGCCGTGTTATACATGGACCAGAAAATCTGTTAAATATAATATTATTATAATCTATACAAGTCCCGGATTTTAATGCAAAGTGTATAACTTTTTGGGTGCTCTAGGACAATGCATTCCAAATACGTTTGGTTTGGTTAGGTTTTGTGTAACAGATACCTACTTCGAAGGTGAAACTTTAATTTTAAATTATTCGATGTTTTCCCGTTGTTATATCATTTTGTATAGCATTTTCTGCAGGACATTATATTGGTTTTTAGTGCATATATTTATATTTTATACATTGTACGAGCTTTTAATTTTAAATTGTTCGATGTTTTCCGTTATGTTACATCTTTTTGTATAGCATTTTCTGCAGGTCATTATATTAATTTTTAGTGGATATATTTATACATTGTACATTGTAGGTAAATTAAGAAATTTTTAAATATTAATTTTAAAAAAAATATTGATTTAAAATTTTAAATAGTTTTTAAGTATTTTTCATCCGTACTAAATATCAAAGGTTAGGTAATATTATAACATGAAAGCGATTATGTTTGTATCTTTCTCCGGCGATTATCGGATGTGGTGTTTTAGGACTCAACCAAATAACAACTTAATTGGTCAGTTGGGCCGCCTGTTG
>WHPZ01582227.1:0-19019 GCA_016617965.1 Macrosiphum rosae | reverse complement strand
CTACGGGTGCCCCATTCAAAATTCTGCCAAAAATACACCCACGTGTAACACACCTACCGTTAAAAACCTACAGTACCAACCCCCCTCCCAATGGCCTAAGTTGCCATGGGATAATTAATAAAAAAAAAATAAAAAAAAAAAATATTTTATTCAAGCAATTTTATAATTTAAAATAATATACATTGAAGATAAAGTAAATTATAATATACTCACAAGTACATACTATATTAATTATAATATGTCTAGGGGTAAACATACATACACATGCAAAACACACATATATATATATTATATGTATAAATAATAAATTTTACCTTTGTATTGTTCATAAAAAACAAACCACTCAAACATGAAATTGTTATTTGCATTACGTCTAAACACATTACATTTACATATTAGGTATTATAAGTACCTACTGGAGTATTATTATACTTTATACTAGTAATTTATATAGCAATAAACGATTCAAATAATTAATAATTAGGTTACATTATTGTATTTACTTTTTAATTTCGACATATAATTTAAAGTTATTAATTTTAATAACACTATTTTTATAGAATAACATAATTTGAGAAACTATCAGAAAACAATATAATATATTTGTATTAATGAAGTACATAAGTACTTAAATTATTATTAATGCAATAATATTAATTTATTTGGTAAAAAAAAAAAACAATAAAATATTTATAAAAACACTTCACATGATAAATTTATGAAAAACAAAAATAGAAATATGTATATATATTATTATTTGTTTGTTGTAACTTATAAGTAAATAATAGTTGTGTGCTTTAAAATAAAAGCTATGTTAATGGTTTACTAAAAAAATATAAAACAAACATAAATGAACTGTTTATTATTAATAATTTTCAACAGCAAAACATCATATGATCAGTCTTAATTTTTAAGTACATTTAATATATTCAGATAAGACATATATGATTGATAATTGAATAATAAAAAAAAAATATATATATATCAAATAAATGTATGAAATAATAAAATATTGTCTTATGGAAAATAAAACAATTATCACAAAATATAATTTTATATATGTAAGTTAATGTACAACAAAATTATAAACAAAAATTATAATATACTAAAATCAAAATGATATGGAATAGAAATAATAAATATTGAAAAATTTGATACTTCTAGAGTGGTCTATGTGAAAAAAAACAGACATTTAAAACATCATATAAATTATAATGTTATACTTAGTCAGCAAATTAAAATTAACTTTATGTGAAAGTAATTTACATTTTAATATGCTGGCATGTTCTTGAATATAATTTTTTTTTATTACGATCTATGTAAATCAGCCAAATATTAACTGTGTTAAAAATTATTTCATTATTTGGAATGATAACTTGGAAAACAATAATTCCCCCACATAAAATATAATGATAATTTTCAGTCCTTACATTACTACAATTACAAATATCTATAAATAGATTAATTAAATAAACACATCACATAAGATAATTATAATTCGTACATCTTAGTTTCATAAACGTACACACAACAGCAATTATATAACTCAATTTATTTAACATGAAAATATTCTGTTGGACTAACAAAATTCATGACAGTTCGAATCCAGTATTTGATGAAATTGCATACCTAAGTTTGTCTCTAAGAATACTTTTTTTCTGATAGTTTGGAAGCTTGAGCAAGTTGAAACACGTAGATGCTGAAGGAAGTCTAAGATTTGGATCTTTTTTACGAATAGTGAAGAATCCTCGAATAACACTAACTATAAATAAGAAAAGAAATTTAAACTATGAATAGAACAAACATTACTTTTAAGTAGGTGTAATTGTGTTTACCAAGTGTGTCACCAAAATCTTCATCGTCTGCTACTTGAACACATCTTATGGAAAATGGTGGCTCCAAGTATGCAAATCCAAGTAAAGGTGGTTTTGAACAACTTGTTACAAACTGCAAGTTAAATATTTAAAATATTTATTATAGTTTCCATTTTTATAAATGTACCACATACTTTCAGGAAAAGTGATCTTTCTTTTTCTGTGAAGTCTTTTTGAAGAACTTCCCACAACCACAGAATCACACGATGTGAGTCATGAAATCCTCCATAATATTGTGTGGTTCTTCTGAGATCAAGCAAATCAATAGGAGCGTTATCTCCAGATATCAGTTTTTGAAGCTAATAATAAAAATGTAATTATTAAAATTAAAGAATTTTAATAAATGATAAATTGTTACTTCTGGAGTAGAAAATAATGATAACCATTCAGGATTTATTACATATTTAAACCCTTTGATAAAAGCTGCTGTTTGTGCTTTGATCTGAGTATGCATTACATAATGTGCCATTAAATGCACATAATTAATCCTGAAATCATTAGTTTAAAATTTAAATAATAAACATTATGGTTTATTATAATTTATAACTTAATTATAGTTTGTGATTAAATTATTATGCTACATTTTCTTTGTTAAAATGTTAAAATAGTTAAACATATTATTTAACTTCTCTGAGGATTATAAATAATTCACTACCAATCTATTTAATTACACTACTGTTTTTCTACAGTTGTATATTATTTAGTACATTTTATATTTGGTTTATTAAACATTTAACGTTTTTGAAAATATTAAACAAACTATTTATCCAAAACCATAGTTTATCAAGCTTATAGTATTTATCAAATAAATCTGAATATTAATTAGTGATGGGTCAAACCCGCATTTTCGAAACTGAACTGAACTTTAATTTGAAATTTTGATCATACCGAGTTTCAATTTGGAACCAAACGGAACATCAAGAGTTCGGTTTGGTTCAAAATTTAAGCAGTTTGGCCCATCACTAATATTAATATTGATAATACTATTAATTACTTAACATGTTTATTATAAAATAATTCAAACAAATAATAAATAATAATATTACTTGTTTTGATTAGTAACTGATATGACTCTTCCACCAGGTATAAGATCATGAGTAGTTAATTCACCAAGGTGATTATCAACTACTGAAAAAGTCAAATCTAAATCTGAAACATCGCCCTCATGATGTTTAACAGATGTTAAATTTCTATACAATTCATTGTCTAATGACGGCAACTCATCCATTGAACTATATAGTAGCTCTTGAGTTTGACCTAATAATTGACTTAAAAAGAATGATGCAAATGGAACGTCAACAACAATACCCTATGAATAATAAAATTAATTCCATTTTAATAAATTAAAAAACTAAAATAGACGGTTTAAAATAATTACCTCATAAACAGCTTTACCCAATATGCGACCAACAAATTCAAATAAGTTCAAATGGTTTTCTTGAATATGAGATGAAGGCGATGGATATAACCTTTGTTCATCTGTAGTACGAAATAAATTTAATGATGGATCAAATACTCTTTTTATAGTTTCTTCAAGAAATTCTGTAAATATTATTTGTTAATATCTAAAACATTGAATATCAAGTTTATGAAAACAGACCTTTAAATACACCATCTTGATCAATTCCTGCTTCATCTAATCCCTGTTCATTTATGAATTTTACTCTAATTACACCTTTGAAACGTTTCAGTGGCAATTCAGAGACGTATGTATAACCATCTTCAATTATTCGATTCCTATGCATGTTTGTAAAATATTTCAATTACATTTTTTAATTACTTCATTAAATTAATTTTACCTCCGTATTGTAATTATTGGTGGCATGAAATTTTCATTATCATGTAATTCATGTACACCCAAAGCAAACTTTTCACGAGAAACATATTTTCTAAATAATCGAACACGTGTTTCATGAGAAACTATATGAGGGATTTCTTGAATTAAAATCTAAATACATAATGTAATTATTAATAGTTATTTAAATAAATTAAAATTAAAACAAATTCATTACCGAGTATATTTTACGACCCTTTTTAAGTTCATTAAAAAATGAAGAAGTTTTAAGATCACCAATCAGCCAGTGTCCTGCAGGTGCAAATGATCTACGACAATCCCTGCGATAAAGTACCATTAAAAGAGTGCGACAAGATCGAAACAAGCTATATGATGAAGAAGTTGTATCTTGAATATCTAAGATATCCAAAACAACAAAATATACATTTTTATAAAATACACATTTGTTAAAAATAAAAATAAAAACAATTTCTCACTAAATAAATTCTGAGATATTCCTTTATAAAGAAATATGTTCAAAAAACTAGACATTAAAATGTAGTCACGCATCACAAATGGTTTTTGTTGCTCGTACATTTCTATATCATCAAGAATACTAAAATAAATAATAAATATTAATGTTCTTAATTTCATGAATCAATTATTGTTCTAACAAATAACTTACGTTATGTAATGTGACATACTATCACAGAATAGTTGTAACATGCGCAATTCTCCTGAATTGCAATTTTTATCACATTCTAAAATATCCAATAGGTACTTAAGACCACAATGAGAGTCTAAAAATGCCAAAAACCTCCATAATAAATACAATGTGTCCTCGTGATAACATAAACCTAAAATAAGAAAATAGTTATTAATTTAAATTTTTAAAAAATTATTGAACAATATGTTTACCAGTTATTATGTCTAGTCTAAGCTGTGTGATTGTCTTAAGGCATGTAAAATATAAGTTGCAAGCAGCAACTACCTTTGTACCATGAACTCCAGTAAGTTTATAACTTGATTGACTGGTATTGGATAGTCTCAAATCAAATGCTTTTCTATTAGGAATAATAATTTTTATTTAAGATTTTTTTGTAATTATTCTAATAATAAAAAAGTTACTTGATTATTGCTATTGGGTTATTTGTTTTAGGAGGAGGTGATGGTACTTGTTGATTTTCAGGTATTTGTGCTAAAGCATTAATTAGATGACACCGAAGTAACTTGGAACATAAAGTTCCACACCATAATGGAATTAATTGATTTTTCAAAGGTGGTATATTAGGAGAACATTGACAATTTGAATTTGCTGTGAACCAACCAAGTTCAGGATGCCAAACGCTAGATACATTAGAATGTTTTTTCACTACATTTACTCTAATAGTATCCAAAAATGTTGTTAAGCCAACCTGAAAAAAAAATTATTGATTTATCTCAACTTATTTAAATTGGTACTGGTCTAGTTGACCCCGTTATAAAAGTATTCCTCCGCCACTCGGGAATAGATGACGCCCGCCACTTACATCTCTATATACTGCATATATCTGCGGTATATCTGCGTTAGGTATTTGTGTGAAATTCACTTATTAGATATTTTAAGAATAATATTTGGTAAAATCTGTTAGTAAAATTAATGATATAAGATAGGTAGGTATAACAGCAGGTATCGTACCTATATAATATTATGGAGTACCTATCTCAGTTATTCAGTCGTCATCAACACTGAAATATATACATTATACTGAAAATACCGTAGTTCTAAAACAAAAAAAAATTAATTACCGACAAATAGTTTTCATACCTTTTTGTATACATTTTAGTAAGTGGCACAAACCAAACCTGAGTGGGGAGGGGAATACTTTCTAGGCGGGGGTCAACCAGATCAGTACCTAAAAATTATTATGACTTTATTTTAAAATAATTGATGGACATTAGGTATCTTTTATGACATTAATTAATTCTTATTTATAATCTATTTTTAATAACACGGTTACGGCATATATAACTATAGTTGACACTTGACATTAATGTATTCAATTAAATTGTGTAATAATTCTCTGATTTATGATACCTATTTATAATTAAAATAGCAACATACAAATATAGACAATGTTATTGACTTTAATTTTATAATAGGTTAGTCTGATATAATTGGTAATAACTAGGGCTCAGGACTTATTGCACTAAAAATTATCGAAATATGAAGTTGACATTGCCAAAATATGTTTAAATTTATGCAGCTAAATTTCAAAATGCATAAGATAAATAACATATTACAATTTCGGAAATAAAAATCTCAAAAATAAGTAGATACATAAACATTAAAAAAATAATTTATACACGGATTTACTAATTCAAACATAAATTGATTTCTAAATGGACACTATTGCATGCATGTTTTGGGAATTTTTAAACTACTGTGAAATAAAACATTTTATAATTTGTTTTTATTCTAAATAATTTAATCGGCTTCTTAATGACTTGAAAGTTTAATTAAAACCAACTTTTGATTTTTAAATGGTAACAAATAATCATTGTTATTTGTAAAAATTAATATTAAACAGTTAATTTATTAATGACAATTTTTTTAAATATTTAAAAATATGATTTCATAATTAAAATATAATTTACTTGGCTACTTTAATGAGCCCCATTAATTTTAATTTTGGGAGCCGCCAATGTATGAAGCAAACCACATTGTATAAATATGTTTATAAAATGGATTATAAAATGAAGCCACATTTTTCATTTTATAATAAATGAAGGAACATTTATTTATTTATAGAAATAACTTAGAGCCACACACAACTGACCTAACTGGCTCGCAAGCCTCGTTATGGCCACCCCTGCCATATATAATAGTTGGTTGGGACTTGAAAATGTATTTAAATTATTAAATAGATATACACATGAACTGGTTTCATAAAAAAATAATGTTTAAAACTTACAATAAAAATAGATGTAGAATTATTTTCAAATTCATCTGTTTCTGCGCATAATTCAGCTAAATGCACAATGTTTGCAATTAATGACAAAGACCAACTTGGATGTAAACAATGAAATATTTCATCACATTGATTTTGATCATTTAATAACTGCATTATCTTCTCAAGTAGATTAACAGAATTAAATGTTTCAATAATCTAAAATATATTATTGAATACAATGTTATGATCTTTTAAAACTATAGAATACCATTAGTTTTTAGCATTAAAATAAAGAATTATAAAAAATACTAAAGTACTCACTTTAGGCGAGAGAGATATCAAATGCTCTACCAATAAAGGTATAGAATAAATCTTCATTACAAATAGTTGGAAAATATTAGTTGAAAAGTTGCTCAAAACTAAACATCTCCAGCAAATAGTCATTATAGCTGTCATAGCTACAGGTTTTAATAAGATTTTAATGCCCAATAAACCAGTTATTAGCAATGTCTAAAAAAAAATTAATTTGGTAATAAATTGACAAATTAAAATGCATTTAATTTGAATACCTGCATAGTGTTAAACACATTTTTATTCAATAAATGTGCAATCAAATTTTCTGTTAAACGCTCTAATCCAGGTTTTAATCCTTGCAAAGAAATATTTGAATGTATGGCAGACCATCTTGATGTTGATGTAAAAGATACAATCATGTGAAGTAAGGTGTGTAAAAAAGAAGAATCTTCTAATGATTTGGGCTGAAGTTTAGTAAGGTAAATTAGGCAAATAGACAGAATTTCTTTGACATGACTTATCCAGTTAACTGCATGCTCACTAGTCAAAGCTACAGATATGTAGCTACGTTTGATTGCATCACATTCCAGACTAAGAATTATATATCTAAAATGTTAAAAAATAAACTTATTAAACTATAGCTCAGTTAATAAAGCTACATAACCTAAATACAATATTATCAGTGGCGAATGTTGACTCTAATGTATGGGCATGCTCATCTATCATAATTTATTATAGTTTTATTTAATTTATAATTAATAAATAATACACTAATTTGTATTTATTTATTTAATTTAATAATTTTAATTAAGATTTGACTAACTCTTCTCAATTCTTTTTTCTTTTTCAACAAACTTTTTTGTTACCACCTACTTTAGAGTAAAATCAGGGCTCATTTTTAAATCTTCTAGAACTTTTTTTTCAATTGATAATATTTCAAGAGAAGATAGTCTTGACATTAAGCAGACCTACAATATGTTTTAATTCTTTTGAGTGCTGAAAATGTTCTTTCGCTGATGCTGTTGTACTTGGAATAGTTGCAATTAATTTAGCTAGTTTATATACTTCTTTCAGCCCTAAGTCTAATTTATTTGAATTTATGTATTTGATTATTTCAAAAATTGGTTAATCAATAAATTCTGCTGAACTGTACAAAATATGTAACTCATATTTTAACCTGCAAATATCAAAACATCATTCAGTTTCTACGATAGCCATAATATACTTATTATAGTACTAAACACAACACAATATTAAAAAATAGCACAACAAATAACAAAACAAAATATAGAACAATTGACAAATACTCGTACTCGTAAATTATATTATAAAATTCATTGACGAAGCGCAACTGACTGAACATGCTCTAGGTGGTTAGTATTGAGGTCTGGGAATAACCGGTATTTTGCACTGATAATAAGCATCGTATAACTTGCGCACACAGCTATCACATGTTCTGTTAATAAATGTTACGATAAAGTTAAACACAGAGAGTATAACGGAAATAGATGACATTTTTGTCATACATTATGATTTTTTTAATACGTAATATCATATTGATGACAACATAATTTTTGTATTTTTATTAATTACTGATTAATTCCTGAGCATGCCTGGAGAATTCGCCACTGAATATTATATATGTAACTAATACTAGAACTTGAAAGAAATTAAAAATGCCTTAAGATCTATTTATACATATTGTAATATTGTATACATAATTTATTGTTGATAAGCTATAAAATGTATAAAATAAATATGAAAATGTGTATGAGTGGAATCAGTCAAATTGTATAATTGTTAACTCCAATAATTAATATAAGTTAAATATGTATCTAACCTGCAGAGTTTTTCAAATCTTTGTCTATCTCTCTTTTCATCCCAATAAGTCAAAAATTTTTTCACGGATAAATAAACAGTAATAGCGGGTTTCAAATCATTGATATTCTCAAACGTTTCATCAAATTGTTGCCTATAAAGTATAAACATATAAAAAAACCAAATAAATCATAATAGTTTATTTTCATATAAAAATGAGAAAATGCTAAAACTGACAGAATTAAGTTTCGAGTGCGTTTGCGAACTAGCCATCCTCTGATCCAAGATTGAATGAGGATAGCAGATTGCTCACGTTTACGATCATTTGCTCTTTCTACTCTTGCAGCTCTTGTTTGTTCAATGAACTGCATTTTAGAATGCTCACCAAACATCATTCTGATGAAATAAAGGCACAAAAATACATGATTTCGTTAATTATTTATGCAATTGACTTTAATAAATAAGTAATAACTTACTTAATTAGATATATTATATGCTCATATTTTGTTTCAAAACTTGTAATCAAAAAACGAAGATCGGAACTGATCAAATCGTTTATACTTTCATAACAAAAGTTGTATCAAGTACTAATGTTAATTAATTGTGCGTCTTTTACATTTTGATTGAACAATTTGGAATAATGAATTATTGAAATAATGAGTGAGAATGTGAGATACTGAGATTAGAGTATTAGACTCATTACAGAGATTTTAAATATAAAAATTAAAAATAATTATTATCATTTTGATGATAAAAAAAAACAAAAACAAAATATCTATTATCAATTTTTTCTTTTTATCAGTAAGTGTACCGGTTAAGTTGGTAACGGCATTTAGGTTATGTTAACGCTTATTGTAATGTTATCAACTTAATAATAATAATATAATATTGAACGTTTTTAAAGAAAGTTATACTTATTAGTTAGGTATATGTAATTTGTTACGATTTTTAATTTTTATATTATCCCAAAAGGATAATTGACTATTTGTTACTAACGACGGCTCATCATGGAAACCTATGACGTTATTGTCAATCAGCCAGTTGTCATAGACAATGTAAGTCCTCGTCATCATTATATTATTATTTATGCATAATATTTTATGGAACTATGAGAGCATGAACATTTTATTAATTACCTTTCTACCTACGTATTTTTCGAATAATAAAAAACCCTGATTCTTGTGGCTTCATCTTGAAACTGAAGTTTACATCAAACAGTAGTTCTTTAGAAAATTTCGGCTTTGATAATTTTGTATGACTTATTAGTGGTTATAGTTTGTTAACCAGATTTTATTTAAACTAGTATCTCCATAGAAAATAACTAAACTATTTTTTATAAATTGGTATTTCCAATGTTTGTGTAAAAGTATTTTGTAATTATTTTTATACTCACCAATTAGGTCTAAGACATTAATATATAATACACAGTTTTTCACCAAGCATGTTCATCCCTATTTTTTTATTTAAAACCTACTTAATAAATTTATTTAAATTCTGATTTTTTATAAATTATTAATATTGATAGATTAATATAAATGATCTGTATCTTCTAAACTCATAATCATGGTCTGTAATATGGACTCAATATCTAGTCATTCAAATTTTGATTTTGATTAACCAATATTATCTGAAAAATGTTCCACTTAATAATTTACAGTAGAAAAGTGATGTTGTCATTTAAAAAAATGAGTTTTTTTCTCCAGATGACATCTTTTAAGTATTTAGTACAATAAATCTCAAGAATTTGGAAATAGTTATGGTCTTAAACTATTTTAAAATTCCATAAATCAGATTTGGAATAACTGTTATTAAAGAAGAAAAAAGGGATGAGCATGCTTGGTGAATCACCTTCCCAACCTATATAACATAAAAGTGTACTTAAACAAAATCAGCATAAGACTGGATTTTAACGCGTAAAGTGTTTATTTCTTAAAAAACTAAGTCGAAAATATTTTAAATAATATTAGGTTTTTCTATTAATATCACAGCATTTTTTAATGTCATACCCATAAAGGTTAAATTAATTTTGTAAACCTGCAAACTGTATAGAATAAACCATAAAATAAGCATAAGAGTAGTATTGGTATACATGTATTACTATACATATCAAACCTTGCTTTAGAACTAAATGCTATGTAGATTGAAGACAATTTAATCAAACTTATATCTTTGTAAATCTTTTTAATTGAAATTTTACTTCAATGAACCTAATTTATTTTTAATTTATCAATCAATTAACTTAATTAAATGTAATATGTTCATATAATAATAAATAGTTTTCTTATGAAATTTAATATTAAATAAAAAGTACAAATTTAATTGTATCTTATACCTAACTGTTATACTTGTTTTCTTTATACTGAGCAATATTAATTTAAGTTGGAATACTTATACTGTATGATTATTCGCAGATTAACTTAGTTAAACATACAATTTACCTAGTATTAAGTTTTAATGTTATAAGTATTATACCTTGTAAATATATAAAGTACAAAATAAACCTATTCAAATTTCAAGATTTGTATTATTAAACTGTAAATAAATGCTTAAAGCTTTCTTATATTAAATAAGTTTATATACCTACACAGTGTATCCTATTTTGAATAAGCCTTATTTCAACATTTTATTTTTTTAAAAATGAATAAGTATTTAGTTATTTTTATTTTTATCCAAATACTCCTGCAAATATAAAAATGTACTTAATTAATTAATTAAGTATTTAATTTCTACGCGGTTTTTTAGAGGTAAAACTGTCAACTCATTTTAAGTAATTACTTTATCCATTTTTAAATAATTTTTATTTATAAATTGTATTTTTGCAGGGATCAGGTGCAATTAAAGCTGGATTTGCCGGGGAACAAACCCCAAAATGTTGTTTTCCAAATTAGTATGTATACAATTTAGAATTATAATTTTAACAAAACTAGAATAATATGTGTATAAATATTTAAATAAATTATTGCTTCATAGTATTGGACGGCCGAAGCATGTTAGAGTAATGGCTGGTGCTTTAGAAGGAGATACATTTATTGGACCGAAAGCTGAAGAACATCGTGGTTTGCTATATATCAAATATCCTATAGAACACGGTATTGTAACTGATTGGAATGACATGGAAAGAATATGGCAATATATATATGGTAGTGATCAACTTCAAACATTTTCTGAAGAACATCCTGTACTGTTAACTGAAGCCCCTCTAAATCCACGACGAAATCGTGAAAAAGCTGCAGAAATATTTTTTGAAACTTTCAACGTTCCTGCATTTTATGTGTCTATTCAGGCAGTTCTTAGTTTGTATATAACAGCAAATCATAACAAAATTACTCAATATTAATATTACATTTTTATTTTTTTTATATACATAGATACGCTACTGGTCGCACTACTGGAGTTGTTTTAGATTCTGGTGATGGAATTACTCACACTGTTCCGATTTATGAAGGTTTTGCTATGAAACATGGTATTATACGATTAGATTTAGCTGGCCGGGATATATCACGATATCTTAAGTAATTTTACTTGTACAATTGAAATGTTAAAAGCAATTATTACTTTTTAATTTTATATTTAGGTTATTACTAAGAAAGGAAGGTTTAAATTTTTCTACATCTGCAGAATTTGAAGTAGTTAGAGCAATTAAAGAAAAAGCTTGTTATGTAGCTCTAAGTCCAGTTAAAGAAGAATCATCTGATAGTAATATATATCAATATATGCTACCTGACGGAAACAAAGTTGATGTAAGTAGAATATACTTAAATTTATATTTTTTCCTGCTTTTCTTTCTAAATTACTTCCACTCATGGATACCAATTATTGAAAAACTTAAGTTTGTTGTCAATAATTTTTATATTATAATATAATAACAGTATACAATAATTTTGTATGATTATTATGTATATTATGTATGATAAACTGAACTAAAATTATACAAATGCTTTGGGTCTAAAATTAAAGTTAGTGGATGTTAGATTTTATAACTTAAATTAAAATGAAAAAGAGATGAGATAATTTTAACATCAGCTGTTAAATATAGGTTCACATAATAATCATTAATTTTAAAATGCTATCATATTATATTTAACTAAATTTTCTTCATTGTTTATTTTTATAAGATTGGCCCAGCTCGTTTCCGTGCTCCAGAAGTGTTATTCCATCCAGATTTAATTGGTGAAGAATGTGAAGGATTACATGAAGCATTAGTATATTCAATACAAAAATCCGATTTAGATGTACGAAAAAAATTATATCAAAGTATTGTACTAGCTGGAGGATCAACTCTATTATCTGTAAGTAAAACAAAAATATATAAATAAAATGTTTGTTTATGAATTTTGTTTTATTTTTCAGGGATTTGGTGATAGATTATTATCAGAAATTAAGAAACTAGCACCTAAAAATATGAAATTAAAGGTAAATATTCAAAAATGCTTAATCATTTTAAATCAATATTATAATTTTATTTGTTCAATGCATTGATTATTAATTAATTATTCATATACACAACAGTGACACAGTGGCAATATTTTAGAACACCATCATAGTTAACAAAGTTAATTTAAATATTATGGTTGTTAGTTGTGGGTATTATTGAGGCACTATCATCCAATTTGTGGTCATTGGTGCAAAACCATGGAAAGGAAATACTATTATAGTAATAATATACATATTATTACTAATTGTTATATGTATAATATGCATAACTTTTATTTGTTTGATTTGACATGTAGAAGTTTAGGTTAGATGTGAAAGAATTGCTAAAATATAAAATACTTGATTGTACAAAATTGCAAGTAAAATTTAAAAAAAAAACTAAATTTTATATATATTAAATATTTTATTTTATGGTTTTTAACATATATATTAAAATGTATTGTTTTAAAATAATTCCATAAAATTTGACATTTAAATCTATTTAACAATAACTCAAGATTCAACAATTAACATTTTAGTTAGAATAATATGAATTAGTTGTATATTATAGTATATGGGTACTAATTTAATGCACAATGTTTTAATTATTAATAAATTTTAAGATTTCAGTTAAAATTTGTTTATATTGTGCAATATCATTAATGTTAGTGATCTTATACCATAAACTTACACCGTTGGTTATTGGTATTGACTTATACAGTTATAAGCTAATACATTTTATATATTTTATGGTAATTTATTAGCGTATAACCGTGTAAAGCAATACCAATGACCTAATAATAATAATATTAATTATTTTAATATTTACAACATTAATATAGAAAAAAATCAACTAATCATATTTTTACTGTTGTATATTTTATGGCAAGCATAATCGCTACAAACGAGTATAGGTTAGGTAGTATACCATACCGGTTGTTGAATTTTTCAATGGTTAATGATACCTCTGACAGAAGAGGGCTTGTCTGTGTATTTTTTATGAAAAAAATTTAAAAAAATCACATTTATGTTTGGCGGTTATAGAAAATTATTATACACAAGTAAAAATTTAATATGTAACTCTTAATAACTTATGAAATGCGAGCCTAATATTATTATTTATGTAGTTCAAGGCCCGAGTAATCATTTCACGTATTTCGTTTACTCGTGTCTGTTATCGAGAGTCAGACACAGTCATACTATTCAAGTGTGCGAGTTATGTCAATGTCGTCGAACCCTATGATGACATTCGTTGTATATCAAATTATTTTGTATTTATTCTTCCGCATATATTTTAGTGTAAAAAAGTATTGCAATATACTAATTGCATAAAAATGTACTTGGTGCCCCTAACTGCCAGATGAATCCCCCCATGACCTTTTTTAGATTGAGTGTGATTTAGTGGAGTGATAATATTGTATTGATTCAACAGTGGTATCTGATATTTTTTTGCTCAATTTTTAAGCAAAACTAGTTTTCTAACAAGTTTTCAGTTTTCACCAAATGTTTATATTACAATTTTCAAAATATTTTGACTCTTTTTAAGCTATTTATATGCAGGAAATATTTTAGATTTTTTTATTATTTTTATTTAAAATTATTGTCCATAAAAGTTTTTTCGTTTGGTCAAAAACTTAAAATTCTAAAGCAAGGTTTCTCATAATTTTTTGTTTATGGAAATAAAAAAAAAAATTGAGCTTAAATCCACAATATATTTTTATGAAAGTCTGAAGTTAAACATTGGATATTTACCTGTAAATAATTATCAAAATCTCAGGAATTTTCTTATTTTGTTGTAATTCGAAAACTTATAACTGTAGGTACTTATGAATTTTCACTAAATGTTTTTATTTTATTATTTTCTATACATGATATATAGAAATTTTTTAGTTTTTTCTTTACAAATGTCCATACATTTCTAAATTTACTTATCTAGACAATCTATATATAATATTAGTGAAGGGAGTACTACCTTGTGAATTTATAATGCTCGGATTAACAGAAAAAAACACTGCTGTATTCGCGCGGTTCTCTACAAAATTTAAGGATTTTGTGGAAATATATTGCACAAATCGTGTTTTAAAAAAAATGTGAATACCTATTTTTATTTATTTTTTTAAGATTTTGGCGCCTCAGGAACGTCTGTACACGACGTGGATCGGAGGTTCCATTCTGGCGTCGTTGGGCACATTCCGCCGGATGTGGGTGTCAAAACGAGAATTTTTCGAAGAAGGCTCAAGGGTGATTCACAGAAAAACGATGTAACACCGCCTCCGACCCGCTCACTGCTGCCTGCCACGTTTACGACCCTTTCGGTCGAACGTCACTTCGAGGTACACGGTCATAATTGTCTTATGCGGATCAATCATCAATTTTAATATTATCGTCTAATGACGTCTCGTATAACAAAAAAGTATTCTATTCCACGTGGACGGTGGTTCGTACACAAACACGTGTTTTTTTTCTAACATGGTTTTAGTCCGACCCTTTCCATCACCCCTATCCGCGCGACGCCAACCACAAACAAACAAGCTCTTGTACAAATACCTATTTTTTTGTCATCCCGTTCGTTTACTTCTTAGTTTTATTATTATTATTACTATTTGTTTCGCTTATCGATGTGTATTTAATAACGATTATATAAAATATATTATAATATTTATTGTAGGATTATTCTCTTTTTTTATAATGTTTGAAATACTTCACTTCTGTATAAATAAATATAATACAGGTACGACGAGGGTCTCGGTCGTATCCGAGTAATTTTTAATATACCTACCTATAAATATTTTATTGTTCTGCAAAATTAATTTTAATATAATAATATATATACGACGTCGCCGCAGTCTTAACAGTTAATCAGGATCGGTTCATAGCGTCTGTAAAATATATATTTACTAAATTAAATTAATTTATTTTTACTATTGAAATAAAAAATTTTCTATTAAAAATAACCGTTACTATAATAATATGTTTATGTGTAAATACCAACTCTCGCTACATAATATGTATTATTATATAATTATAATGTTATTTTGTCGAACCTAGCTTCCGCAGTTTGACTGACAAAATGTGTATTAATTTGCCAAAAATAAATACAGTTACTTAACAAACAAAACAATCTGCATTAACAATTTATTTTTCATTTTAACAAATCAATTCCATTTCAACTCAATTCTTGAATACTTTAAAATATTATAGTCCAATGCCCAATGATTGTATTTATTATAGTGAAAAACAAAAAGGAATGGTTGAAAAAAAATAAGTGATACTTACAATTTTTAGATTCTACAGAGATATACCTATGTATTCATTTTACAATGTGTGTTTTTTGTTTGAGTGTCTTCACCTTTTGGAGTAATAAAATTGTTAGATTTTCAGTTTCAATATTTTTTTTTTAGGAAAGCAAATCTAGTTAGTCCTTGGTGAGTCCAAAGTAAAAAATCCTGAAAAGCCTTGTCTAATAATTAGGAAAACAAAAACTCTGTTGTACTCCATTCCCACTACACACTGTGAATATCCATGAAAGGCGAATTTTCGTCAAATACACGACTCAGTGACATACAGTCGTAGGAACCAGGCTTTACGTACAGCCAAATCACCATATTTAGCAAAACAAAAACGTAACGTATTAACGTCAAAAAAAAACGGTAAACGGAAAAAAAGTCATTGAAAAAATGATTAAAAAAACATCTAATATATAATATAAATTATAATCAATTTACGACTTTTTTTCCGGTGACTATTAATTCTCCCTAATATAAAAAATAATCTGTAAAACAAAAGACGTGTTGATCGTAAAAGTTTAAGATATTTTTATACTCAATAACATGTATACTTTTATCAATAAGTTAGGCATTAAATAATTGTTGATGCATCAAATACATATGTAAATCTGTAACATGTTTTGTCCGTTAAATACAAAATGAATCATCATCACTATATAATATTATATCGGTGAACAGTCATAGGATACCCACACGGCCACACACAATACATTATACAAACGTATCATTATCATAATATCAATAATTGTTTTTTTTTCTTCTCTTTAACGTTTTTAAAAGATTAATATAAAGACTTCCTTCCTTCCGGATTCCTAGAACGGATTCGCGTCACTCACCGCAGATCGGATCGACGATATAATATTATGGTATCGTACACTGTGCGTCTGCGTCAGTTATTTACTATGCGTCGGCCGGCGGCAATAAAGAATAAAAAAAGCGAACACGATTGTAAAGGTACACCGCACAAATCGTATGAATGAACGGCGCCGTGAGTGAATGAATCACACATTCACACAACAGCATTAACAATAATAATAATAATAATATTAATGTATATACCTAATATCTCGTGTGTACATCGTGGATGAATCATACGCATTCGTACACAATATATTATAACGTTGTCGTCACTTCATGTTCTCGGGTGAATAGACGGTACGTTTAAGTGGTGAGACAATTATTGACTAAACTTGTAATATTATAATACATGGCGTGTACGTATCATGTATACACTTAGGAACATATTTTATGTTTCTTTCTCAAAATGTATTATTAGTATATTAATATTATAGTAGGTATACTATAATCATTCTTTAGATTTTTCGGTAATTTGATCATAAAATCAAATCCCTAAGACCTAAACCCTCCCACCTTTCTCAACCACCAAAAAATATTTTTCGTATGATGTACTATGGAACTATGTAAATATATACCTAAAACATTTGTAATATTTATATATTGAAAACAATATTTATATTGTAAAATGTATTGATTATTATTGTTGCAATATACGATGAATTTAGGACTTTCCCCCCCCATGCCCTTCCCCCCTGATACAATGGACGTTTCCCCCCGAACGGGACAGTTTCCCCCCGGACAAAAAAAAATAAATATTAAACAATAATAATATACAAGGCAAATAAATAAATGTACAAATGATTAAATTAATGTACGAGTATAAATATAATAAAATAATAAAATTGGGTAATAATTAAATAACGTGAATGATGATAATCGATAGATGCCGATATGATATAATGATATTATATTATGATGATCGTATATTTCGGGTAAATCCAAAGAACCTATTTTCAAACCTATTATTATGTTTAAAAAAATATATATTGAGTCGGGGGGAAAACGTCTCAGTCTGAGGGGACACGTCCAGTACCGTTAAGATTCCCGGGCGTGGGGGGAAGCACGGGGGGAAACGTCCAGGTACCATATAAGATAGTCAGCAGAACGGAGCGATTAAGGATTTATTATATAATACTTAATTAATAATAAGGCAATATGGACGGCATCATAATATTGTTCATCTCGAAGTGGGCCAATTGTTTTCTTTGATTTGCCATTCACAATGGTGCTAGTGAGAAAAGGCCGAAGATTTGATGAAAGTGAGTTTAAATTAATGTTTGTATTAATATTTACACGTAGGTACACCCATATTATATTATTTATACGTTTTAATTGATATTATGAACGTGGTAAATGGTAATGTGCTGGGATTAATTAAGTATTATATTATGTTTCAGTATATCAGCTTTATCCAGCATCCGTAATTACTTATTGTAACAGTTTCTGTTATTGTAAGCTTTTGTTAATTTTTTAAATTTTTTCGATTTTGAATCATCGTGAAAAATATTCTATTACCTATATAATAAATAATAATATGCATACCTATTGTATATAGCATATGCTATGTAAATATTACATATTTACGGGTAAAACATGTGATCAGGTAAATAGCGTCAGTCTCTAGATATTGACGTAAATTAACAAGTAAGTAGGTACCTACCTATAGTAGTTAAAATGATATAATATATTATGGTACATATTGATATAATCCTAGGAAATTTCCATCAATTACCCGATAAAATGGATAAATGTTATGGAATAATTTGGC
>WHPZ01582225.1:16657-30991 GCA_016617965.1 Macrosiphum rosae | reverse complement strand
CAACGCATTAAACATTACAATGACCTACTCAATGCCGAAGTACACTGGCGACGTCCTAACCTAACTACTGTACACCTACTTGTTACTTGTTATGCATTATATATTTGTATGATTTTTTGATGAAATGGTAAATATATAAGTGTAAAAATATGGTGTACACGGTCGCAAAATATCAGTAGATAATTAGAGAAATCTGTTTTCCTTATCAATGTAAAACAACGTTGTATAAGTCGTTTTGAGATATTTTTCCAAAAATATAGTTCTATCAGCCATAAACTACATTTATTTGAAATGTTTATTCTAACTATTGAATTATGGTCTTCTAATTGTTTTTGGAATTGGGTTTTAATAGATCTGAAGTAAGTACAATTTAATTTCTCCATTAGTTATTTTAACAATTAATTTATCGAAAAATAATTTCATAGAACCTAACCTAACAGAAGAAAACAACGATATTATTGTAGTTTTCACTTTAATTTTTGTTATACTTACTAATAATTTATAGATGCTATATTATAAATACTAAAAACAAATTATAATTTTGATGTATTGTAAATAATTACCTATTAAATTGAAAAAGAACAAATGTAGCCGTTCTAATTTAGAAAACCAATAAGATGATCAAATACTAAAATGTCCAATAACACCAAAAATATACCATTGCTATAATTAAGATCAACATCATCAATCAAAATCCTTAGTTTTTTTAAACAAATTTAATAATTGTTACTTAAAGTAATTCAGAATTATAGGGATAAAATATTTTCTAGAAAAGAATTAAGATCTGACTTGTTAAATGAATGAATTAGTATCTTTAATATTAACGAAGTAAATAAATATATTACATAACCATGATACAATATTATAATAGTACTTGAAAAATTATTTTTGTTAAAATTGTGTCATAATATTTGAGGTGTGCATACTTTAAATATTGAGTACCTTTACGGGCTATTACGTACCTATATGGCTATATATTATATCTATGAATAAATAAACATTAATTTGATATACTTATTAATTGTTAATAATAGTATTTAATCTTAGATCATTTTTAATGAGACTATGGAAGTAGGTATAAACGAAAAACAACAATTAAATAAGAGTAATTGTGATTGAGGAAGGTACTATATTATTATAGGATATGATCTAAGGTTTCTACTATATTAAGCATTTGTTATCAATACAAAAATCAAAAATAATTAAATTCATACATTTTAAATGAGTAATCATAATTATAAATTATAATCATATACGAAAAATCATTCTGTCAGATAAACTTATGAGGAATCTTGGAAGAAAATCATAAAATTACCTATCTCTTATTAGAATTATACCATCTAAAATATCTTAGCCCTTGGGAATACTTCAATGATTGAAGCTAGTGGTGGGAATTTTAACTCTCTTAGATGATTCAACTCATACAACTAAACTCACTTAAATGAGTTGAATCATCAAATCAACTCTCAACTCTTTCAACAATTCTCAATTCATATATGATTACCCAATTCTCCCGAGGCCCTAAAATCTAAATTATATTGATAACTGATTCACAGGCCACAGCTCTCAACTCTCAAGCGTGTTTGAATAAATCTTAAAATTTTGAGTTGGGTCCCCGGAGATAACAACTTATCATGATTAATGAGTCATGTGAATTGTGAGCTTCTAATTCTGTTCACACTGATTCAAGTATTCAACTCACCTAAGGGCCCGTATTACAATAGCTGAACTCCGGTTAAACCACCGAATTCGGCCAGTGAAATCAGTAACCGAGGTTTAAACTATGATTGTAAAACGGGCTCTTAGTGATTCGACTCTTCAAATCAAAAAACTCATGAGTCATGAACTACACACCTCTAATTGAAGCACATTGAAGGCCCTTTTAGTCCTACAAATCTTCCCTAAATAATAATTTCCCAAAATAGTATAATCCAATATAAAATAAATTACATTAAAAAATTAATTTCTAGTTTCTACAGGGTTCAATCAAAATCCTAAAATATACCTTAAAGAAATTAATAAATTGAAAAAATTGTATTGCACTATTTATTAGAAAAAACTTATTGATGAGTTCAAACGAGGTGAACCATTCTGTATTATAATATAATATATATTTATAAACAAATACAATGAGTAAATATTATATTATAAGGTAGGTATTAATTATTATCAATATTATTGGGAAAAATAATACAATTTAAAAATCATTAATTTTGTTAAAATGCAAGCGTATGTAGAAAAAATAATAGAACATGTACAGATACAGATGAACATAAATATCCAAGGTCCACATAAATATACAATAATGATCAATATAATCTCAATAAACAAGTAAATAATGCAAACAAAACAATCCTGATAATTCTAAAATTCTAACCATTTTACTTTATAAAAGACATCATAACACAAATTCTGACACTATTCTATTCAACACTAATTCATCAAAGTATTAAAGAACAGTCTGCAAAATCTAGTTAGTAGCGTAAAACCAATATAATAACACTTATTTTTAATAGTAATATGGTATAGTGTTTTTCAAAAAGTTTTAATTACATTAATTATTTCATCTATTAATCTATAGTCAGATATATGATGTGGGCACCATGAATTGTTTCTAGTTGGTATTTGGTACTCATAATTAAACTCTATCACTGGTGACAATTCATGAAGCATGCATTTTAATTTTCGACGGATTAAATATTTTATTAAATTATTAGTTGAAAAAATTGGGTACAAGCCACAAGGTATGTACGTAGTTATATACTTATAATTTTTAATTGACCTTATAAATATATCCATTAGCATAAGATATATTTGTGTGTTTATTTTAAAACATAAATTATTAGTAGACTTATCCCAAAAAAAAATGGCACGCTTATTAATATAGTTTTATAAATTATTATAATTTGTGTTGTTCGTTTCGTTTCCCATATACATATTGACTATTGTTCTCCTTAGGTATAGATTGCATACTTCATATAAAAATAAATATTAATCTGTAATATGTAGTAGTACTATAAAGGATAGAGTAATATAAAATATCTAAAATATTGTGCAATCATATTATACATACTTACCAAATATAAATTATTTATCTGATGAAAGTAATAAAAAATATGGTACTGGTTTGTTATAGCCCCGCCATCCATATAACAATAAATACATAGTATAAATATGAAATAATTTGACGAAAAATACGTACCGTTACTATGAGATACCTAATAATCAATAATCGAAAAATATTTCATAGTTAGTTTGCCAAATAGATTAGAAGTTAAATTGATACCTATCATTAACCAATATATTAGACATGGTTCAACAATTTTTTCTGACAGCTAGAAAGCTTATGCTAATTTGCAACACCATGGATTTCAACATAATCAAGTTAATCATAGATACAATATCGTGGACCCTAACTCAGGAGCCCACACACAAAATGTCGATAGAATGTGGTGGTCGGCTAAATTGAGCAACAAAAACCGTAGATGAATTGATAGACATTTTTTAGACTCTTACATGGCAGGATTTATGTGGCGATCAAAACTTAACAATATAGTGATCATAAGAGAAACCGTAAACATTTTTATACATTTTTTTAATTTATCATTGTTTTATACATACTTATACAATATTTTTATTACTATTATTTTTTAATGTTACATCAATATATGTCACAGAATTATTATTATAATGGAATCAATAAATAAACTCATTATTTTATATTTATACGATGTATTTATTGTTGTATGGATTGCGGGGGCCGCGGGGCTATAACAAACCTGAGTGGCGGGGCTTTAAAGTTTTCACTCGCCATTGCGGGGCTATAACAAACCAGTACCAAAAATATTAATTAATTATTTAATAGTATTGTTTGAAAACTTATTATTTATTATTTGTGCAGAAATATAAAATAATGTTTAATACACACCAAAAATACAATTATATTTCAATATAAATGTCATCACTAAATATATTATTATTAACCTAAAATAAAATATTAAATTAAAAAAATAAGCTGTAATAAGATTAAACTAAGTAGGTAATGTAAACAATGAACATGTATTAAATGCTGTATGACAATTGACAACCACACAATTTAAAATATTCAATATTATTTTAACAATAATAAATTTATTATTTCTGATTTTGGTATTAAATAAATTATTGAGTATGGAATATGGACGGCCTATTGTTTAAATTTAATGTGCCTAGTACCTATCAAATTTTAAAAATAGAAGTATGTCAATATTTGTTGTAGTTAATGTCATAATGTCTATAATGTTTTTAAAAATATTAAACTAATACAGTGCTGAAAACTCATTATCGTTAGTGATTATAATAGCACCTATTTACATTGTAACATCAAACATGTAATTGCCACTTTTACTAAAATCTCTTAGCTCAGCAATGCAATTTAATAGGTATTAATGAACAACAAAGGTAATTATTATCTTACATAGATATAACTATAGTCAACATTAGTATATTAAATACATTATAGTCAGTAGTAGGGTTGGAAAAAACACAGGCTTTATAGAAAAAGTTTTTCATATAAAACTCCATAAAAACCAAAAAACACGGAAGGTTTTATTGTAAAGTAATAATGGGCGGTTTTATCGAGTCTTTTTCTGAAAAAGCCCATTTGAAAAAAAATCAGAAATTGTGTTCCATGTATTAGCTAGCGGCACTTTTTTTTACCTTGTCGCTTTGTCAGTTATTGAAAAATGTTTAAAAAGTGTCGGCCCTGCCACAAACTATACTATGATAATATTATGTTTGATATTGACATTCCAACATTTTCTTATTGTAAAGCCGGATGGCAATGTATTGAATCTGAATCCATATTTACTGATATAGTTCCATTTTTTTCTAATCAAAGTTTAATAGGAAAAATAAATAATACCTATATGGTAAACTTTTCTAAAATATAACACAAGCTAAAAAAAAAAATTTAGAGTGAATTTTTATTTCCCCGAGAAAATTAGCATAGGTTTTTTCGGGTTGGGCCAAACCAGTCGGATTATACACTAATTTTTAGTACCTAATACCTATACAAAATAATATGCTTAATTATAAAATCACTTACCTTATTTGTTAGACAACTTTTAAAATCTTTTTGAGCTTCAGATACAGACACACGATCATGTGGTCTCTTCGGCCCACTGATGGATGGCACAACTTCTCCTAAATCCAAATTAGTGATTTGACTGAACACTGGATCTTGAGATGGATCATCATAATTTCTTAGCATTTTGGAAGCTTCTAGATATGCTTTAACAGCAGCTATTTTTTCACTGCTTCGATCTGATATACAAATAATTAAATAATTATATAAATAGGAATACAAAAAAAAAAAAATGTATAATGGACGGAAGGTTAGATATTTTATTATTTATGTATTATAATTTATAAAATGTATTTTATTAAGATTATAAAAATTGAATTAGTTGAGCTTGATAATTTAATAAATGTGTCAAACTGTGGTTTACTAATAAATAAGACTGTACATTTGTAGAAAAAATCATTGTTTTGCGCATACGCCATACAGTAATACATAGTTTCCACTATTAAGCTTTATTCAATTTTAAGCTTAATATTTTTTATAAATTATGATTCCTAAATATACTAACAGCGTATTTTATACTGATTTTTTGAGATTTTAATGTATTTTCATTTTTTAAATGCAAATTTTGAATGAATTATTATTTTTTTAAATATTATAGGTACACCTGTAAAAAAGTTTAAAACTTTATATTATAATCAACATTTATATTGTTAATAAAACAATGAACATTGTAAACATTACATTTTATAGAGCAATAAGAGGACGTCATAATGTCATATCCACATGCAGTGACACTGAACACATACTTCACGTAGTTCATTTTAAGTGACTTAAAAATGAGTGGGTAAAATAAAAGAGTATACCATCTAGTCTCTCTACTGTAATTTTATAAAATTACAGAATATCGTTAAATAATATAATTAGTTAAGCCCGTTTCATAGTCGTTTGAAGAGGTGGGTGAGTCAAACTACTTGAAATTTTGAACTTCCAGTTTTAATTTCATTCAGCGCCACTGTCTACATAATATGATATTTCAATTCCTACTGACTACTAACACAAAATGTACCTTTAGCAGCTAGAATTTTATGTTGGTTTAAATATTAGAGTGAAATGATCTATTAAAAACCTTAAAGTTAAAATATTATCCGTGTTCTCTCATTGTTTTTTGAAAATGTTTTAGTTTTTAAGCCAGTAATGAGCATCATTTTAAATATTAAGAGGACACCACACAGGCATTTGTTGAATGTGTCTTACAAACATGGCAAATTTAACGTTCACAATAACACATTTTACCATGTAATATCTAAAATTAGAGTGAATTCATCTCTTATTAAATTTAAAGGTAAAATTAAAAAATTAAAAGAGGTAAATTTACTCCAATGTTTAAGAGGATGTTGTACCCATATATGTGGCTACTTCTTACTAACACAACAGAATAAAATACATTTTAAGTTGAAAAGAATCCATTTTACTCAATAGTTTTTGGTATTTATTAAGAGTTTATTTTTAAATATTTAAATAGTGAGAATTGACTTACTATCAAATTTAAATTTAAAAATAACGTAAAATTGATTCTTCATAGCGTATAATTTCATATAGGTATTATGCGTTATGGACGAAGATAACACATGCTGGTACAATATCCTTAATTTTCAACATAAAATTAGAACTGCTAAACATACAATGTTGTGTTTATGTATTAGTAAAACAGAGACAACACAAGCAGGTATGATATTGTTTAACAAAAAAAAAAAACTTAACATACTTGTTTGTTGAAGATATGAAAGTGTATTTTGGTCTACTGGAAAAAAGCCTACTGTTGCACCATATTCAGGACACATGTTACTTATCGTCGCTCGATCAGCAATAGATAATTGAGTAACTCCAGGTCCAAAAAATTCTACGAATTTTCCAACTACACCAATTTGTCTTAAGTGCTAAAACAATAGTAAATAATTACATCATTTTTTGGAAATAATATACAACAATGTCTAATATTTTACCTTGGTAATTGTTAAAACCAAATCAGTAGATGTTGCAAATTGATTTAGAGTTCCTGTTAACTGGTAACCAAGAACTTGAGGAAGCAACATTGATATTGCTTGTCCTAACATAACTGCCTCTGCTTCAATGCCTGTAAAATAAAACAAACAAATAAACATTAAATGTATTATCTTAACAATAATAAATTGTTATTTTAGTTAGTTTACCTCCAACACCCCACCCTAAAACTCCTAAACCATTGATCATTGTTGTGTGAGAATCTGTGCCCACTAAAGAATCTGGGTATAATGTGTCTCTGTCGGTAAACACCACACGGGCTAAATATTCTAAGTTCACTTGATGTACAATACCAGAACCTGGTGGTACAATCAACATGTTCTTAAAAGCTTTAGCTCCCCACTAAAAAAATACACATACAGCTCATTTGTTGATTGTTAAAGTATTATCACAGTCAAATTATAAAAATACCTTCAAAAAAGTGAATCTTTCTTTATTTCTTTCAAATTCAAGATTTTCATTCTTCTGTTGTGCATCAGCTCTAAAATAATTATGACATTTGAACAGAATCTTATACAATGACTTATAAAATTATATATATTACTCTCTGACAAAATCCGCTTGGATAGAATGATCAATTACTAAGTCAGAAGGACACACAGGGTTAATTTTGTTGGGATCACCGCCTAAACTCTTAACAGCATCTCTCATCGCAGCAAAATCTACCACAGCTGGTACACCAGTAAAATCCTGTAAAATATATTACTCGTTTGATAAGTTTTAAATTTAACAAGTTAATTTTTAAATTAATTCTTTACTTGTAAAATGACTCTAGCTGGTTTAAAAGCAACTTCAACACCTCCTTCAACTGTTTGATTAGTTTTCCATTTCAATATGTTTTGCACATCATTTTCAGTAACTTGGAAGTTATCACAGTTCCTAACGGCAGACTCCAAAAGAACTCTGATTGAAAATGGCAATTGATCTAAAATATTAAACATTTTTGTTTTATCACATATGAAATATTAAAATAGTATATGAACTTTAATATTACCATACTCAACACCGAACTTGGGTAAATCAAAAAAAGAGTATTCCTTGCCGTTAACATTAATTGTTTTCTTAAATTTTTCGAATGGATCTGTAACAATAAGTTTTATTATTAATTAAATGTAATGTTATTTACATCAATTTTAAATTATAAATGATAAATTTATGAATTTATATTTTATGAAGTAAATTATTTTGGGCAATATCTAATTTCCAAACAATTTAACAATTTATTATATTTAAATACAATTTATAAAAAATATCATATTCATATATAGTGATGATTAGGGCCCGAAATTTGATGAAAAATATGTTTCGATAACACATAAATCTAAATAACTAATTATTATTTTGCGTTTTTCACATTTTAAGGTAATTTTTTGAGTTATTTTTAACTGATATTCACTAGTTTGAGGGATCTTAACTGGTGGTCCATGGATCCCTAGGTGGTCTGTAGATGATTAATAGGTAGTTCATGGAGAAAATCTTATTGTTTTATTTTTATTGATGTTTAGGCTTATTTAATTTCATGAACAAAGTGTATAAGACTTAAATAATTCTCATGACTTATAATCATTGTAAATTGTTAGGATACTTTTTTTAAATAATAATCCTGATAAAAATGTTTTTTTTATTTTGTGGAAGGGGTTTGTGGCTATATCTTATACTGTAAATGAGTGATGGGTCCATAATGTTAAAAAAATTATATCTTTTTTTTTTGTCTTAAATGTCAATTTTTACAACTTAAATAAAATAATTTTTTATTTATTTAATTGTCAAAATATTTGTCATTTTAAATATGAAACGTTATATTAACTAACTTTATCAAAAAAAAAGAATTATATTATTAGTTTTAATGTATTTTATTATTTAATGTGAGCTTTTCATTTATAATATTAAATATTATATCAATTTGTATTTAATTATTTATTATAGACAGTGTATCTAATTATAATTTCTGATAAAATAACATAAAATATTTAATGAAATGCTGAAAAAAAAATAATTGGGTAGGTATATTGGAAATCATCATTAAAATTAAAATTAAAAGTACAGTTTTTACTTAAGTTTCTAAATAGTGCATTATACCATAAACAGACCCAATACATAAAAATATGGTCTAAAAGAATTTGAATTTTTATTCATGGGTACTTTCATAAACCATAATTTGTGCATACTTAGCATACAATACAATCGACTAGTATATATATATAAATGCATACAAATCATAACCCTAGTCATTGTATTCCAAATCCTAATGATGACCAACAAAATAAACCTAAATCACTATATTTTTGATATTAGTTTAAAAATCTAATTGTAGAGTTCACAGGTTTCCAACCTAAGGGCCGGGGCCCCCTGTAAGCCCCAAGCAATGTGGTACTGAGCCACGGACGCTGGTCTAAGCAAAGAGTAAAAAAGTTTAAATTGGCATCGACATCAAGATTTTTAAATAATTTTATACATGTCTATATTTATGCTATGGTCATATTCGTGTGTTTATATTTTAAACGTGGATATTACACAGGTCACAATTTTTTTTACATAGTTGGCGGTCCGCATAACTAAAAAGGTTGAAAACCGCTGATGGATGGACTGTGCAAATTTTCCAAATAAAGAAGTAATTTAATTGGTAAGTTATAATAAAAATAATATTTCTTTGATTAACTGTTTGTTGGCTTGTAAAATTAGTTTTAATAAAATGTGTACCTACTACTATTGACATAAAAAAGGCCAGATAAACATAAAAACCTATTTTTTTTTTTCAAAAATATTTAAGTGTACTTTTGTAATTAATCAAATTATTTTTAAACTAATGAATATGAATGCCTATATTTCATTCATGTTTTACTAAAATTTCAATTGCAATAAGAAATATAATATAAATGAATTAATCCCTACACAAAATGTTTTATGCAGTAAATAAAATTTGCAAAACCTACAAAAAAAATAATATCAAGCTGATAGGTATTTAAATTGAAATTACAGTGAAACTTCCATATTATGAACTTTTATTTAACAACATTTTCTGTTTAACAAAATATTTTTGAGAACCAAATTTATTTAATTCTATTTAACAAAATTCTCTATAATATGAATTGTTTTTGTTCCCCGTGAGATTTTGTGATATGAAATTATGAAAGTCTAACTGTATTATATTATATATTCTAAATGAATTACATAAACTAAAATCATTATGAACATATTATTTAAACATTAGATAATCTACTGAATGTGGTGAAAAAAAATTGTCATAATCAAGAAAATAAAAACTAATCAAGAATCAAGATTGAAAAAAACGCAAATTTCTTATTTAATTAGAAATGTTTAAAGGTCATTATAATCAATTATAATGTAGCTAAAATACAATTAGAATACAACCGGGTTAAAATTCAACAGTATGATAATATGTTGTTTGTACCATTTAAAAAATTTATATTAGGTATACCTATTACCTAATAATATTCTGAAGTCAGAATTTAAAAAAAATATTGGTAATTTAAAAAATATTTTAATTCTTATACACAATAACCTTGAATATTAATTAGTTGTCAGCTCATGCCTATGATAAAAATTTAATATTGACAGTGGACCATCCAATGAAAATTGTTTATTTTTAATAAGTATCTATCATCTATGTACCTACTAAGGAGAAGTATACAGTGATTTATTTAAATTTATAGGTTGCCATACAATTCCATAATAATAAAATTAATATTAAGAATGAAAAAAGAACTGTGTACCACTGGTATTTCAATCAATCGAAATTGATTTTTAAGTGATCTATGAATAATATTATATGTTTTTGAGAATTAAATACTTACGCGACATTTTTAGTATAATTCGTTCTTCTCGCTACACAATTACAATTTAAATTATAGAACAAATAAAATATAATATGAGAATACAGTTAAAGTTATAAAATATAGGTATGTCTCAGAACGTTGGAATAGAAATCTAACGATAAACGGGCAAATGATTAATGAACTTTCAAAAGTGATTGGTAATTTCCCACTTCCCAGTACGACATCTGTATTCTGTACTCTGTAGCTGTAATCGCGAACTACTCTACTAAGTTAATCCACGGGTGAAATTATCAAAATTATTATTATTATTGCTCTTAGTGATAACTGATAAGGCGACGTGTCAAACGATATCAAATCGTTCGGCAGCAGCAGCTGTTTCGTAGCTAAAACGTGTAATCGTGCAGCCAATAATCTAATTAACATATTTTAACACTGTGTGGCGGCGCAAACGGACCAAACAGCCGACTAATACAACTGTGAACTGATAGACATTAGACATTTATTCACAATAATATTATTATTATACAAATATACAATATACATTATATTAAACTAATCTATCTTTATTTTATGGTCACATTTAAATGTTCTATAACATAATTATTATAGTTTATAATATGGACAATATGGTATAAAATATAAATGTATTTATGTATGTTGTATAATAGTTTATCATAATATCGTTTTGTATTCAAACTTCAAATGTATAATGTATAAATTATAATAAAATAATTTTTTTTTTTTTTTTTTATTTCAATTAAGAGTACCTACTGCAATTGTCGTATTTTCAATAATTTATAATTTTATTAGGTATACATAACTATTAATAAGCATTTAAACGTCCATAAAACCAATTTAAATAATAATTAAAATAATCGTATTTAGTTTTATCAATATTTTTTCAATAATTGTTATATATTATTTACACTATATTGAGTGTTTATGCCATTAAGCTATTGAACACAGAGTCATGAGTTTCATGAGCGTTTCAGGACCCAAATGGCCATAAATTAGAATACAATTATTATGTGCTGTCGTGCTGAGTCTAAATAAATACAACACCTATAGGCTCTAATCTATATACAATCATTATTATTTAGAGGAAGTTATACATTTACATTTACATCAGCGCAACTACCTACGTTAACAGTAATCTGCCGCAGTGCCGCTTAAACAGATGTGTATTACCACCTGTAGACTATCTTTCGGACCTAGGTCATAGGATGCTGGACGAGCAGTACTCACTACTCAATAGTCGAAACTACCAACAAGTAAGTACCTGTTCGGGCTACAAGGTTATACCTACAATTATACATATCAGTATATTATAACCAATCTAAATTTCTAGACTTTGGACAATTGATATTTTCAACTTACCAAAACAAACAATATTATATTGTTCTATAATATTATCTAAGTAACTATAATGTATAAATAACTAATGGGAGACGACAGCCAGTAGCGAATCTGAAGCTCATTGATGGAGGGGGCGAATGGGTATCATAGAATTTCAATATATACATTAATATGTAAAATAGTCAATAAACAATCTGTTATATATAAAAAAAAAATTAAACCGTATAAAAATCCAACAGTCTTTTATTCAATATTAAATAAACAAATGTATTAATAATTTATTTGTGCTACAATTGTATGGTTCTTTTTTTACCAGCCGCAAATCTGTCAATGAACAATGAAAATAAAATATTCAGCACTCAATATTAAAATTTAATTATTTACCACAGTCACAATGAACAAAATATTTAATTTATTTTATAAAAATGAAGTGATAAAAGATTTGATGGTAGGAAAAAGTCTCTGAGAAAAAAGTATCCGGAAAGAAAGTCTTGGGGGTAAAAAGTCTGTTTTCTAAAGATAATATCTAATAATTATGTAAATAATTATGTAATCATATAATAGGTAACTACTAAATACAAAACAGAAAATTGCATTACATAACATAAATATAAAAATCCTAGTTCCATAAATTGTTATCGTTGTAGCTTTTAAAAATTATTTTAATAAATGCAAAACAGATATTAAACAAAAATAATAGCTTTTAATTATAAAATTATAAAATAATATCTCATTGAATCTTAGTCAATAATATTATTAAAAAAGGTGCTCTGCTGTACAGTACAAGTAAAAAATAACCAATGGCAATCCTAGAAAAAAAATATTCTTTTTTCGTGGGAGCTACCTACATGCTGTCATGCTGGACCTAATCGTACCTCATTTAATCGATTATTTTTTTTAATTTTCAATAAAAATTGTTTCATGCGACAAATATTTTTGTCGAATGCGATAAAAACCTTCGACAAGAATACGTCGATGATGATTTACATGATGAAACAGAGTCGGTGGTACCAGGGTCGCATGGGCTAACCGCTTCGGCATTGCGTCGTCGACTCTCGGCACGTAGTTGTGTCGGCGGCGGCTGCCGCCGCAGCCTGTAGGCTACGACTATGTTTCATCGGACATCACGATCACAGTATACGTTCCTGTTACATATATTTCAATGTTTCGCGTTACGAATGTAACACCCGTTCCGTCAACGTTTCCACAATGTTCCTGCAACGTTTCCAGAATGTTGTACCCAATCTTTATTAATCTTAATATTTTATATTATACTCATTGTTAATTAATATTCTATGTAATTATATTGCAGGGGGCGGGTTCGATTCCTTGGTCATGGGCGGCATTTTTCTTCGGGAAAGTCACGGTGTCCGGAGAACAAGTCCCACCCCGGCATGGCAGATACTTACGTGTGCCCAATCAAAAATTCTACCAAACACAAACAATCACGTATAAAAACCTACGAATTCAAAACAGTGGTGTCATTTCAGTTTTTGAGAGGGGGGGGCAAAAGTTTTGACCGGCCCAAAATATAACTAAAAAAAAAAACCTGTTATCTGAGATAAGGCAAAAATAACTCACTTTTTGAGGGATAACAATGACTAATAATACATATTATATAATAATATGTACTATGTAGATTGTAGAGGGATACCTTATATTAGCTATTAGCTATTATATGATGACTTATTTTGAGAGGAATTTTAACACAATTGATGTTATATTTACACCAAATATGAGTATAAATGTATTAAATTGTAAGAATAGTATTTAGCCTTAACAATATATTGATGTAAATTAAAAATTTAACCTAATAAATACAATAATAATAATAGCAAGTCCAACCGTAATTCGTAAGGCATGAAAGCGATCATGGATAATAAAAGGTTTAAACGGTTTTATAAGTTTTATTATTAATTATGGAACCGATAAACAATAAACTTATATTACTAAGGTATAGGGTCTATGAGTATAATTGAGTAATTAATAATTATATGTACACTAATACTCATTGAAAATAGAAGAATAATTCTAGCAAATTCCCACCCTGCCCCC
>WHPZ01582225.1:0-16037 GCA_016617965.1 Macrosiphum rosae | reverse complement strand
TAGGTACTTACGAGAGACAAGCCCGTGTTTAGCTTGTTCAAATTTCTATTCAAAATTTAGTTTAGTTAATTTCGAAAAGGGATTTTAAAATTTAATATTGTAAATGGTAAATCGTAATATTATTATTAATGAAACAAATTTTTAAATGATTAAATAATATAATATATGGTTAACTTCATGAGAGAAATTGTATATATAAAATTCATAAAATATTTTTGTTGAAATGTTATTCCTATTTCCTAATCAATAAACCAGAAATACCACAGTTTAATATAATCTTGGTCCGTGATAAATATTGAATTTTCGACGTAACATAAATTAAAATGAAATTTATTGATAACTAGTTGACCGTTCTGCAGTACTTCTGCTTTTTACTAGAATTTTAATTAAGCGCGTGCAGTTGATTGTACATAATTATTAATTAATATAGGCTACATTAGTAATTCAGAATTCTCAACTTTTTTAAAGTGACAATTAAATTTTTTTGCGATGCATACAAATATTTTTCTTATGTACATAATATTATGTGATAAGTCATAGGTATATTTATTATATTAAGTTTATTGGCTTAATAATCTATTGTTCTTCGAAATAATATCATATACTTAAAAATTCCAAAAACCAGAATTTTAATAAATCCTTAATTAGCATTCAAATTGGGTGAGCATGCAATAAGTATACGATAAGTTCTCAAATTATTTATAACAAAACCTATAACTATATGAGTGCGTCAAAGACAAGACATTTAGGTAAACGTATGGTCACGTAGGTATATAAGATTATACATTTCTTTATTCAACAGGTAGTTGTGTGCAAATTTCCACACCACCTTTGCTCAAAAACGACAACATAGGAATAATGAAGCCAGTTTGAATGCAAGAGGTATATTACACATGGAACGTTTTTTTTTATTGTGGTTTCCCCCTTAAGGCCTATAATCCACACGTACAAATAAAGTATCAATTTTATTCACATTTTCACCACAAAGTAATATACTGTTAATATAATGATTAATGGTGGATACGTTTTTGTTTTAAATTTACCTAAATAAGATTTTTTAATAGATATGTGTACGAAGGACCATCAAGGTTGACAATAATTATTAGAAAAATAATAATGTAATGAAGGCAAAAATTGCAAAAGTCTGTCCACAATTGGGTTGAACATTATGGAATTCGATGAAGCAGCTTGAGTTTTTTTTTATATGGCGAATTTGTGGATTTAACAATCAATAGGAAATATTATAAGACTTAAAATTTTTAAATTATTAAACTCAAGCACTGGTGAATTTTTTATTCAAAATAAACTATTTTAATAGGTAGGTAGCCAGGTAGGTACTGTTAATTTTTTCTGCCAACATCCATAAAGTTATAACTTACACGGGTCCATTATTATAGGAAATTCACCTTTTTTTAATACTTCCAAATAGATATTGGTGAAAAATGTAACAGTAACAATAAATTCACGTTAGAATAGTGGCAAAAAATATATAAACCATTCAAGTAATTTTAAATAAATTAAACTGACACTTTCATTTGTACTTCAACTGTTATAAATTAGCGGCCTGTAAAAATATGTATATTATAAGTTATAACTTTATAAGCTATATATAACTATAGTGCTCGTCGCTTGGAAGTTATACGACCTAAAAAGTGAAAAATATGCACAAAAAAATGTTAAAATATGCATGAAAAAATGTCAAATATGCAAAATAGTTTGATAAAGGTTCATAAAAATGTAAAACTCGAAAAACTCATTTTCTGTTGTTATTAAATTGTACTAAAAGAAATGTAAAATTTGAAAAATAAATTTATAATATTTAAAATATGGCGAAAAACTATATGGGCATTTTGAAATTTTTTTGAACTGAAAAAAATAGTAGAAAAAATATCTTTGATAAGATAATAGAATCTACATCAGAATATAGTCGCGATAGAGATTGAATGTGCATCGCACCGTTGTCGATAAATTAATAGTCGATTGCGGTGATAACAATAAATACCCACCTAAATTAATATGGAGTTATATAAAATTCAATATTATTATTAAAATACACAGAAAGAAAATAATCAATTTATTTTTTTAAAAATATTAAATATGCGAAATATATTAATATGCGTATGAAGATCAAGAAATATGCACTTTTCCTCTAAAATTGACAAAATATGCAGAATATGAATTTTAAATTTCCGATTTTTAAGCTGACCATTGCATAGCTTGGCTTTGCTATAAATTGAGAGCATATATAGAATAATATACAACTCATACAACTTCAGAGCCCTAATTTATTATTATATATCATTTAAAATACTATCCTCGTCACCAAATATTTTCATTTATATGTATATGTATTATAATTTATAATAAAATATTTTTAAATCATAAATGTATTTTTATTGATTTAATTCTCATTGAGATTTGAGAACTACTGATAATGCGTAAAAAATAAAAGATAAAAAATCTTCCCACTCGTGAATTTTCTCATCATAACCGATCACCAGCGAGACGGGAGAGAGCATAATATGCGCTATTACAGCAGTGAAATATGGACTTCCTTATACAACCTGCAGTGTTTTCGTGATTTTTCCATATTTTATCCATTTTTGAACTTTAAATGCTTATAAAAAAAAAACTGTGACTAAAGATTTTTAATATTTTTTTTCTGCCTTTGAAACAATATACTAGAAGCCCTCTATTAATTTTTCAAGCTTTTTTTAACCAACCAATAAAATTTTATTAATATTTATAGAATAAAAAAATAAAAAAATTAGAAACTGAAAATGTCCCTAAACAGCTCAAAATAAGTCAAAATATTTTAAAAAAGGCATGGTGTATAGAAAATGCAAATATAAACAACCAGTGAAAATTGCATGTATATACGTTCATTTGTTTTAGAGTTAAACCAAAAACCAAAATCGATTTTGAGTAAAAATTCCCGTTTTTCCTTAATTTTTCTTTTATTTTTTACGTCGCTTTAAAAACTACTTGCCAATTTTTACTTTTGACCCTCCAAAGTAACCAACAAGATTCACTTTCCTATCAGAAAAGATACTGTTGAAGAAAATCCAAGCACTTGTACTGTCCTAAAAGGCGATGACAGACACAAAAAAAAATAAAAAACACACATCATTGTAAAATCAATACATTCATCGTTCCACTCAGAATCTAAAAAGAAATGTTTACTGAAACATTGTCAGTTTTATTTTGTTATTTTATTTTCATTTAAGTTTTATTAAAAATTAAAATTGTATATTATTTTAGTTAAGAAATGACATTAAGGATTTATTAACTTATTAATATTACATAATTAGTAATTACTAATTACTAATAAAGTAATAAATTATATTGCTTATAATATAATTTAAAAACGAATTATCTATATTTTTTATCTAGATAAATGTATGTCTATTTTTATCTTTATCTAGATAAAAAAAATTATGTTATATTTTATCTTATCTAGATACATTTTGAATGAATTATCTGTTATCTTATCCAGATGATTTTTTGGTTAACTTTTCCCAACACTGGTTGTTTGTAGGGGACGGTTGGTTAAAACACGTGTATTTTTATAGATTTAGTAGAATTTTCCTTGGGCATCCGTAGATTTCTGCCATTCCCGGTCGGGGTCTCAAGGGATGGCGGCCTCACTCTCTAGTCTCTAGACAGTTGCCTGCCCAGAGAAAACATTATAATTTATTGTTCACATTGTTCATATTCAATGCATTCAAAACAGTTTAAGCCTAATTTAGTGTAATAATTAAAACAAAAATTAAATTAAAAATAATACTACAATATTAATGTTATTATGCTAATAAATCTAGTTATAACTAAATATTTGTAGTTTTTAGTATTATTTTTACAATCTGCATTAAATCTTGTCACATTGAAGCAACGGCAGTTAATTTACAAAATCATTTATAATGTATTATAATCTTAGTTCAATAATTAGAAAATATCAATAAAACACTCCAAAAGTGTAAGCGTTTTGTTCATTCTATACGTCGTAACCGTATTCCACCCTCGCTACATTTTAACAATATATAGCAATCGCTATTGGAAACCGACCGGCAAGTTCCTTGGTGTAACGTTGGAGAAATATTAGCTTGGCTGTCTCATTTACCACCTAAAATTCAACAAGCAAAGCAATGCAGTTCCAAATTCTTAAGGTAAAGTTGACATCGTAGAAAAAATTATTGAAACTGTACCAACACAATATTTCGGCCTAATAGGCTATAGCTTCCTATACAGGTATGTTGAAAACACCTAAGTTCAAAAATAAGTAACAATTTTCGAATTTTTTTCTATCAACGTATATACCAAGCGCGTAAAATCCGTGATGAACAAGATAAATTATTTAAACTTTAAATTAAACGCGGATTTCGATGAAAAACTGTCACCACACCGTTTTAATCAAGAAAAATAATAACGTTGTTGACTCGAGTACCAATAATTATCAGACACGAACACACAACCGCTGTACTCGGAGAATGACGAAGATAATATTATATAATCTGATTCTATTTTTAGCAAAATACCCTTATATGCGGCTCGCAGGTACAGCGAATGTAGTTACTCACCATTCACTAATAACGAATAATCGTACGTCTTTTACGACTATTTTTGTGTTTAGTTTGTTGACAACTTCTAAGTAGTATTTAATATTTATGTAGTTAAAACTACTCGACATTATACGTATTACGTCTGGGCCATTACATAACAGTTTAATAAACAAAAAAAATAAATATTTTTCCAAGATATTATTAAAAAAAAAAACGATATTTAAAATTAAAGTTGAAAAATGTAGCTAAAAAAAAAAAATGGGACTAAAATTTGTTTTGGGGGAGGGGGGCTTAGCCCCCAAGTCCCCCCTAGTTATGCCTATGGTAGTCGTGCATTGATACAAACATTTATATTTGCACGTGATATTTATAGTGTAACATGTACATAATAGAAATGACCAATAAGAAGTCCTAAAGCTCCAAGTTATAGTTATGGTGCAAAATTAAGACAGTTCATTGAAGAATTTTCTAGTGAAGTTTTCAAAACAAAACTGATGGTAAAATACTTTATTGTATTAATTTCGATTTATTTTTACTTAAAAACTTGTGATAGAAGTTTAAATATTTTTTTTGTGTATTTATTGCATATATTACTGCTATTTTTTAACTATTGTTTTTATATAGGTATTCTATAAAAAAAACTACTAACAATAAAAACACTTACTGAAAATGTTCATTGGTATTTGCAGATAGCCGATAGGTATACAGATAATGTTTTATGCCTCATAAAACTCATAATAGTGTTACATGATATTACATTTTACAACGAATACTTATGAAATCCAAGACATTTAATTCCCTGATTAGATAGTTATAAATTATACTGTATAATACTATAATTATTGTTTTGTGTTGTTTTTTTTTATAGAAGGTTCCTACTAATACAGTAATGCGCGTGTCGGTGTCGCGTATCGTTATATACTCACAAACACCTATTACTATTACTATACTAATGTCTAATTAGTATTATTTAACGAATAATAAAAGTTATTCTACACTGCAAGTGATTTGCAAGTCAACAGCAAAACAGACAACATCTAAGACAAAGTGTTCAGCAACCAACATAATTGTAGACGATCAATAATTATTTATTTATCTACGGTCACACCAAAATTTTAAATTCTGGTAATTTGATATAGGAAATTAGAAACTGGGCGTATTGTTGCAAACTTGAAGTAGTTCTGCAACGGGAAATTGGTATGTAAATAATATAATGTAATATTATGCAGGTGATATAATATGTCAAGTTAGTAGTTACATAAAAATAGATATTGATAAATTTAAGATTAAGTGGTGATCATGTAACATAAAGTAGCGCATTACTCGATATCATCCTTTTCGAAGAAAATTTATGAATTATAAATATGTAGTAAAATTTAACCATTAATAAATTGTATAATATAATATGCTTAGTGGGAATTAGGACATTTTTATATTTTATTCGTTTTTATGGTGATAAACAAAGCAGTGAAAAAATCGGTTAGAAAAATAAAATATATTTTACCCAGCCGAAAAACATATATATTTAATGAAACAATGAAACATGCTACTGTCCAACTGAGTAGTAAGTTCTAAATCAAGTTAAAGGGACAGGGGTCATTATTGATTCATTAATTACCTAATGTTTACTGATTAGTGATTGTTTGTGCAACCCAGCAAATGGCAATAATGTATAGTGACGTCTGTTGAGCATTAAAAAGTGAATATTATACTTTGACCTTGATTGTTTACAATACATAGGTACATACATACATACATATATACCGATAATACAGTATAAACTATAATGTATATATTATATTTTATATAGATTATAGCATAAGTATAAGTAGATTGCTAACTTGTAAACTAGAAGCATGACATCATGAATCATGATCATGTACAGAAAACACAACATGTACCTATAATTAGTGTTTTAATATTTTATGATCTAATATTGTTCTGTGCTAATATCGAAGCTAACACATGTTCGTTATCAGTTGCGATAACGATGACGTTATCAGACATTACTCTTTAAACAACAGAGTAAAAAAACAAAATCTAGCGAAACGATATTATTTGTACTTGCATCTAATTCGGTTTCGTAATACTACTTAACTTTAATATATATCGTATCAATTACTTCACAGTTTGCGTTAATGACTGCAGCGCACTGAAAAAAATTACACATCTCGAACGTTTCCTGATGCCATTTCTATGTCAAGGACACCGATGGTGGTCCACAGCTGCCAAATATATTGTCAACAGACTTCAACGTTCATTGCATGAATGATGGAATACGAGAAATACCTCCGACCACTTCGGCGTGCATGATGGCACACGATACACAGGTAAATAAACCATAAACTATAATAGAAATCGTTTATAATGTCTCCGGTTGTAGTGACATATTATCGGGTTTTATGACCTTAAATTAAAGAGACCGATAAATGCATATGCAAGTTTTATATGCAAAATGTTATTGGTAGTTTATCGGTTATTACGGCCTATTTTCCTAGGCCTCTTGGATGCCATTATAAACAATTTCTACTGTACTTTTTTCTAGAGCATGTTTAATTTGAATAACAATGGTTGTTTGTTTCAGAAACATGATTCCAACTCTACGAACGTGTTGCACAGTTTGGGGGCGGGCGCCATCGCTGGTGCTTTAGCCAAGAGTACAATCGCTCCATTAGATAGAACTAAAATCAATTTTCAAGTAAGTATTGTAGATTATTGAAAATTATTGTTTATTTTCGAGTCAGTAATAAATGTATTTGTTTATAAATATTTGTAAACTTTAATATTTAGATATCTCAAGAACCGTATTCTGGTAGAGCTGCGTTTAAATTTTTGGCTGATACTTATGCAAAAGATGGTTTTATATGGTTATGGCGAGGAAATACAGCCACCATGACCAGAATCATCCCATATGCAGCCATCCAATTTACAGCATTTGAACAATGGCGAAAATTGCTGAAGGTTGATGCTCTAAACGCAAAGTAATTTTTTTAATTAGGCTCATTTTTTGTGCCAAATACATACTAATTAAAAGGAATGAACATTTTTAAATATATAAATAGTTCTATCTTCTATGTTAACATTAATATTTTGTTTTTTGACTCTAAAATGAGAATACATTATTCATTATGTTATTTTCAATTTTAGTTTAAAACAAGCAACCTTAATATTAATTATAAAAAACTATTATTTACCGTTATAAAAATGTATTATTTATCTTTTATATTACTTTTTCTTTAGGTCCTCCACCTGATAAATATTTGAGTTAAAATATAATTCGACAATAAATTTAACTTATTTATGATATACTGTTTTGGGGTGTCACTGTCTTTACTACTATGTACAGAATTATTTTCAATTCTTCGATGATAAATTAGGTATTAAATTTTAGTTTTAAAATTATATGCACTTATTATATGCTATTAAGGTGGTATTATTTACTATTTAGTAACTATTATATTGCTCATAATTAATACTCTAATTTATTGAAAAATAAAACAATAAATAATTGATAGTTACTTGCCTAAGTATATCTGGTATTATTAATTTAAATGTTAGTTAAAACAAAATATATGTAAATATAATTATTACTTTTATTGTTAATAGTGAATAGTTATAAAAGCAGTATTAAATTTATTTTGAATGTTCAGTGGACTTTAGGCCTATAATTTTTATTTTTATTTCTTAGATTTTCTTGTTATAATATTATGTACAGACATTTTAATAATTAATGATCAATTTTAATACAGAAATATTGGTATTATGTTTACATTTGAACATAATAAATTGATTTTTCCATGCACATTTATACATTTTTAATTAATATTTTAAAAAGCTTGAAATTAGATCAATACGCTAATTGATATTCATTTAATTTATATTTTAGTTTTAATAAATAGGTGGGTTCATTTTTATTATTTCTATTTTATAATTTTATTGCTGCTTATTTTTTTACTATCATAAATTCAATACTATATTATATATTTTTTTCAGAAATAACGGAGGTCTTAAGTTTCTTTCTGGATCTTTAGCTGGGGTAACATCACAAACGCTAACTTATCCTCTAGATTTGGCAAGAGCAAGAATGGCAGTTTCTACCAAAGATGATTATAAATCGTTGGGAGATGTAAAGTATTTAATTTAAAATGTTGTTTATTGATGTAGTTACTTATATTAATTATTTAGTTAAAAATATCTTAACCAAAAAAATGGAATTAGTATAACTGCTGCGACGGCCTGGGCCACTTTGATCCCTGGAGATTCCCGATGTCCTGGACTATTCTGGCATTACCAATTACCTACCTGGATACAGCGTTGAGTAGTAGTAACGTAATGCAAATTACATATTACTGTAACAAAATTAATTTTGCATTTATGCCGTATTAATTTTATTATACTTTATTTAAATTAACGTAATTAATTGTAATGAAATTACTTTTTAAATTAATTTCTATGGATTAACGTCTTATTTTCCATGTTATTAAGATAAACTATGAATGTAAAGTGCATGACAAATACTAGGAGGCTTGAATATTAAGAAAAATGAATAAACAATAAATTATATTTACGATTACAAAAGTTTTAGATAATAATCAACAATATTATTAAAGATCTCAGGAATTAATACATATACATTTTGACTCCCACACAAACCTATTCAACGGGGCCCATTATTTCTATAGAAAGTATGGCCATGCTTGATAATCTCTCTTGAAACATTATAGATCTTAAGTATGTTTTTATCAATTTTAGTTTGCTGAAGGTTCTTTCACATGAAGCTGTTGAGACGGGTATTGACCATTGAGAGAAAAATCCTTATAGCAATTTCAATATTTGGATAAGATTCTTATAGCTTATAATCATGAATCATTTGTAATAAATCCAAAAACGTGGCTGATTCAATACTTGGCAAAATTGATAAAGCTACTTGTTTAAAATCTTTAATTTCTTCAACTATTTCGGCAGTATTTATATCTTCATTATATTTTAATCCTAGATCAGCAGCTGCTTTTTGTAAATTGTGTGTATTTATATTGGTTAATGAATGACCGGAAAGAAATTCAAAATCGTTTGATATTTACCATAATTTTTTCATACCACCAAGTCATCTGAGTAAGAAGAATATCTATTAAGTCTTTAATGGCAATTTTAAAATTTTGTCCTGCAGAAATATTTATCACATCATCATCTGATTCATAAAGTTCTTTTTTTTTATTCTTGATTCCTTTAAAGTTGTTGATATTTGTAACTCTTCTGCAACTTTTATAGCATTTGTAAAATTTTTCTTCCATAGTTGTGTCACAAATGTCTTGCAAATAATTTTTAAGCCCAAGTATTAATAGTAAAACTATGTGTATTGTTTAAAAATAGGTAAATTCTTGTATGGAAAAAATAGAAAGCTAAGCACCTGCGTCCTGCCTTAAACAGTGACCAGAAAATACTAAGTCAAATTATCAAAGCAGTAATATTATACACAACACAACATTTGTTCTCTATTTATAAATTGATGTATTGTTCGTACATTATCTGATATAATGTAGATATTAAGCAGGTACCGACCGCCGACCGGTCGTAGATTAAACGGAAAATAAAGTCATAAAGGTAACATAATAAATACTACTTATAGCAAAATAGAAAACTATAATAATAATAACAATTCAATAATTATAAAGTAATAAACGAGTAATCAATAAAGAAATACATTTTATATTGAAAATATATTATTAAATTTACGTATCAGTATTATACAATAATTAATACTTTTTCTTAAGTTCATCATTTAATGATAAACAATGCTATACAATTTATATAATAGTTCATAGAACCTATATTTACCTATTACCTAATACTTATTAGTCCTTTGGACTTATCTTGTAATACATTTTTAAAAAAATAAAGTTATTTGTAACGCCCTACTTTTTTAATGAAAATGTCACGTAACATGATAAAAATAATGTCAGGACATGATTGTAATTTATAAAAAAAATATTTAATGGAACGAGTAATGTAATTTTATTACTTTTCAAAAGTAATTCACCCAACACTGCCTGGATGGCTGGATGACTGTTGGCTGTAATCAATTTTATTTATATAAACAATTCAGAATTCACTTAAAAAGTTTCTTAATGTTGTAAATAAATTAGTTACTTTACTATTTTAGTTGGCCCACTTAGAGTCAAATGTTCAGTTGTGAAGTTTTTAGGAACTAATTGCTATCCATAAAAAATAATATTGATAGGTATTGTTATAAAATGTTTGAAAAGCTAAGCTTCTTAGCTTACTTGCCTCTCCCAAATTATGTATATGTTAACATGAAGATATTGCCAAAATTGCCTGACATTTTTTCTCGGGCTGTCGTCATATAATCGCAATCAATTAAAAGTTGTTTTACGTAATATTTATAAGTGAATTTAAATGTTTGATATAAATCATATTATTTTTTTTTATTAGGTGTTCAAAAAGACTTTCAAAGTTGAAGGGATAAAAGGCTTTTATCGAGGATATGTGCCCACAATACTAGGAATTATACCATATGCAGGTACAAGTTTTTTCACATATGGCTCATTAAAGACATTTATGAAAGGTAAATATTCATAAAAGGCATACTTAATAAAACCATTTTTATTTTTTAAAACCTATATTTCATAATGCAGAAAAACATGGATATGAAAATACGGTTGTGAATTTAGCATGTGGTGCAGTGGCAGGTATGGCTGGTCAATCATCATCATATCCTCTAGATATTATTAGACGAAAGATGCAAACATCAATAATTACTGGAATAAATTACACAAACCTCAGAACGACATTTATAATAATTTATAAGTAAGGTATTTTTATTTAGTAAAAATAAAATTGAGCACGCTCTTTTTTATTCCAACATTGCCAAATTCAATCATGTTTATAAAAAAGTATTAATTGTAATATTGATGTATAAGTTACTGTTTGTGTGCAAGTGTGTTATCTACTTATCCATAAAGTTTGACTTGTGACTATGTCCAAAATAAAAACCAATTTTCCTTACTAAATAAATTGTTTGGCAATGTTGCATGTAAATTTGTGCTCAATTGTTTTAGTTTTTTGAATTGGCGATGAGTTATTTGTGAAACTTGCTCAATATTTCACAAAAACCTTATTACTGTTCATAAATAAATAACTGTAGTTATAAACATTTTATGTTAATTCTAGAACTGAAGGCATTAGACAAGGCTTTTTCAAGGGTCTAAGTATGAATTGGATCAAAGGTCCAATTGCTACCGGAATTAGTTTTGCTACATACGACTTTGTAAGGAAAACTTTAAAGAACATTTGAAGTTTTTAATAATTTTTTTCACCATAAATGTGCCTAATTTATATATTATTTATATATATATTTATATTGTTACCATTAGATTGTATTGATTTTATTTGTTTGAAGCCATTTTTTGTGTATGAATTATAACCAATTTTCTAAAAATAAGTAATTACTTACAATTTTTTAAATAGTATAATATCTAGTCAAATAATTTTAATTTTTATATGCAAGTTTGAAAAAAATTTTATAATACCACTAAAGTCATTATAAATACTAAACATTAAAAAAAAAATATATCAATATCAGCAATATTTCTTCCTGCCGATAATCTTTGTTAATGTTTAAAAAATAGTAATTAATTGATTAGTGTTAATTTTGAATAATAATAAACTACAAAAAAATCTTTTTTTTTAACTGGATTGTACTGTTTGAAACTTTAAAGTGTCCATTAGTAACTTATCCGTTATTTTCGTAGAAATGTAATTATGTTGTTAATGATAGGAAGAAATAATTCAAAGAACATAGCTATTTAAACATACATTTATATATGAAATTATTTATTTAATCAGTATAATTTATTTGTATACAGTGTGATCACGATAAGTGGAAACACTCAATAACTATGTGCAGGCTTCATATACTTCAATTCTGATTTTTTGGCTAGCTGATGAACATCATTATACACATTTTCAAATATTTAGACTATTTTTGTGACAGTTAATTTAGCGAATGCTCACAATATTTTTTTTTTAAATGGCATGATATATTTTTGACCACAAATTATTTTCTTTTTTAAGTTACAAAATGGTCGAGTTATTGTAATCTGATTTTATGTTATTTGCATGGGTATAACAGATTATAAAACAATAATAAATACATAATAATAAAAACTAAAATAACTAATACAATTTTTTGAAGTACCTGTCTACCTATTTAGTAATGTATAAATAATATCATACTTGCATAGGTACCAGTTATAATTCAAATTAAGGAATTTTTGACAGTCAATATTATTCTGCAGTAAGTGCCACTAGTGTCAGTAACTAATAAGAAATAAATATCTTGTAGTTTTAAAACAGATTTAATACTTATCTATTAGTTATCTTACACCACTAGATTACTTCCTATGGGGTCACTTGAAAACGGCTGTGTATGCCAATCCACCCACGTGTCTTCTTGATTTGAAAAACAAAATAATTGCAGCTTTAATCAAATTACAGAGGAACAAATTATTTCTGCTATTAACCGATAATTTTTAATTCGTATTGAATGTTGTTTACAGCACCATGGTGCACAGTTTGAACAATTTGTTGGATAAATAAAACTTTTAGGAATAAAAAAATCAATATTTGTGTTTTTATTTTACGTATTTATTATTATTTTATAATCTGTTATACCCATGCAAATAACTTAAAATCAGATTACTATATCTCGACCATTTTTTAACTTAAAAAAGAAATTCAACCACTGAAATTCATTAAAAAATACACAAAAAAATAATTTGTGATCAAAAATAAGTCATGCGATTTGAAAAAAAAAAATGTGAGCATGCCCAAAATTAACTGTCACAAAAACAGTCTAATTATTTGAAAATGTGTATAATTATGTTCATTAGCTAGACAAAAAATAAGAATTGAAATATATGAAGCCTGCACATAGTTATTAAGTGTTTCCACTTATTGTGATCACACTGTATACTATAATATATAGTATTATTTTGTTTAAACAATTAATTGGGTTATTTCTGTAAATATTGTTATTTATATTTAAACAGGAAAGTTGTTACACTATAACGCGTTGTATTTAATTTATTTAAATTAAATAAGTAAATTAGTGTAGTGTCGTGTTGTGGTATTTTCTAAAATTATTAACTGATAAATGTAAAGCATTATTTGTAATAACTCAATTATAGTAGAGATAGTTGGAAGAATGAATTATTACACTCTGTCCAGCTAGAAAACGGGCCACGGTCCGACCAAAATTGGTCTGGTTTTGAGCATACCCGCCCAACAACCGAGGGCACATTCTGACGACCGCCATTGGAACACCCGCAGAAGGGGAAACGAGGCCTCGTTCGGTCGTCAGTTTACATGCACAGAACCCCGGAGCGTTCTCTTGCTGAACAGGGTATAGAATCGTTTTCTAAATCTTTGAAAATCAACCTTGATTCAAGATCTATTTTAATGTATAGACTAAAACTACAACCATATATAATATTAATATTCAATACAATTATTATTTTTGGGAGACCACTCATGACACTGGTTTTGCTTAAAGTATATTAAATTATAAAAATGTTGCTGATACAATTGTTTTAATTGTTTTCCCTTGTTATTACTTTGTTGTTTGAATCTGAAATTAATAATTAAATTAGTTCTAAGACAATCCCTTAAAAAAATAATATTTATATTAATTTCCACCATAATTATAAACAATATTGTACACTCGTTATTTAAAATGTTATTGTAATTTTTAAATGTTGACAATAATATGTTGTAACTTGTAGTTTTAGCTACTAATTGTTTTACATACTAGGTGAAATATTTGAAAATGTTTATTCTTTGCATTCTTGTGCTAGTTCATTCATTTGATTGCTAACGTCGTTGAACTCTGAAAATAATAATAATTTATAAATATACCTATTATAACGGACAATAATTTAATGTGTATAAATGTAGTTTTAAAGACTGATTGTAACTGTATAATTCTATCAATATGAATTATCTTAACATTTTTAAAAATAAATTTGAAATGGATAATTTAAGTAAAAATACATTTTACATTATTTATAAGTTCATTGCATAATATGTTAATGTTATGACAAGGAGCTTTTTTAATATAATGCAAGATTTCTAATATCTTAGATATCATGTACATAATCTTGTAGAATTTACATTAAACAATCTAAGGATTGATATATTATGTAGATACTAATATTTACAAAGCAGCGATTTAAATTATGGCATGTTTAAGCTATTTATTATATAGGAGGAAGTCCATTCCCTAAACCTATTTACACAATTCTACGGAACATTCGAACATAGGACATAACTGTTAAATTATATAGGGTAAAAGTTAATAAAAATATGATAATAAATATTATAGTATACTATGCGACAATTTAAACAAAATTTAGTTCAAATTCAACGTACCATTGAATATTTTTAGAAGTTTAGAAATGAGTCTGACATAGCGTTTCCGTTCATATTTGTTTTTTGTAGACTTTTAATGATTTCTCGTTGAATTCAAATTTAACAGCCATTACTTACAGTGACTTACTCAATGACGAGATTACCTGGTACAGCAGAGTACCAGAGCTCTAGTGGTAAGGGTCGTTTTTTCATATATTTAGACTAATAAGCGAAAGAAAAAAATATATGATTCCAGAAAATCAATTTTAATTATGAAAAAATATTTCAACTTGTCCTTTAACTTTCTATTGACATTTCTAATGTTAGCAATGGAAATAAAAACGTTTAAGAATTTCTAAGTGAAAAATAATTTACAAAATTTAAAAAAATTATCGTGGCTATAAATAACGCAAAGAGTCAATATTGCTTGAAAATGTTTACCATGTATGGAAAATGGTAATTTTAAAAAATTAAAATAAAATTTTTAATTTTAAATATTTGGTAACCATTTCAAGTGTCTAGGGTTATTCGTTTTTGAATTAGGTACAACAAAATACCAAAAATCGATAAATTAAAATTCGTTAATTCACCGGTGAGAAAATTCACTGATATAATTTGATCACTAGGCTAATATTTAACTTTTTCCACCCCTACATTTTGACACTTCCGACATTCGCCCGTTACTCCCTTTAATGCAACGCAATATTTGTTTTATCTCGCAGACCCACGCGCAACGTCAATAAAATGCTTTCACCTAAAATCGTTTTTATGATTCATTTTAAAATCACCTATTAAAGATATTATAGAGGATAATATTTTAGAGGGTTTGACATCGGTTTTTTATTTCATTATTATTTGACTTTCAAAAAAAAAAAAGTTGTACATTTAAATTATGTTTAAATTGTTTTGATACCATATTTAGACAAATCGATATGTCATACCCACGAAAATATTTTAGATTAAAAGTACCTGATTACTTAATCAATAATTACAAAACACTAACAGGATTCTGTACTTACACTATGGCACTATGTATCACATTAAAATGTAATA
>WHPZ01582224.1:0-17438 GCA_016617965.1 Macrosiphum rosae | reverse complement strand
TTGTATGCTCAACCGTGTGTCAGCCAAAATTGGAAACACCGTGGTCAATAGCACCTTCAATCTCCATTGCTTGGTAAGCGTAATACTGTACATCATAGTCAATATTATGGTTCCCATATAGTAAAATATGGTCATTGTAGAAGACAAGGTGCCTCTCAGTTTCGGCTCGCACACTTCACCAGATAACCAAGGCTCGAGGCTTTCAGAAACCCAATGCTCAGTGCCATCAGGATTGAGCTGGCGTACAGCATTTCTACATTTTTGGCTTAATACAGTATGATCTGAGCTACTATAGGCACGGTATGTTTGTCAGTGCCATACACTTCTTGTGACCAAGACTTCTTGAAACCTTTTAAGTTTTAGAACTTGTTTCTTCCTAACACTGATTTCATAACATATAATATGTAACAACCTACCTTCGTATTATTCAGTTATTAGGTGAAATATGAGTATGTTTACACTCTCAGAATTATTGTTCAACCGATTGTAGACCGTTGATATACTTACCAACCCAAGATGCTTCTTCCCTTCTTATGGTCAAAATTTAGTTTTTGTCTTTGAACGCGTTGTTTTCTAAGGCACCTATAACTATTGTGGATGTTATGACTCGTATGCCGAGATCAATTTGCAATAACCACTCTCCTGATATTGCCCAGCATTGTAATTAAAAATTACGTATTATTTCAGTTGTAAATATATTTCAGTAATACCTACTTAATTTATTGCATGATAACTGTATATTACTTTCTTTAACTTTAGGAGCGTGATATAATTAATTAAAAAAATTACTTGAGCTAAAGTTGATTTGATTCCATAATCATAATTATTTTTTTCTTCCATATTGTAGAGTGGATTCATTTATTTTTCTTCAAAAAAAAAGACAAAATATTGCAAAATATAATATTATGAACAATTAGTAATGTTATTGTCACCATAAAATGTCAATACGTTTTGTATTAATAACATTTGAAATTAAATTAAATTAAACTCCCCTTGAAGATGCCATATAACACAACAAAAACACTTAATCATAATAATTTATCAATAATTTATTTACTTGGCGAGAAATTATTTTGAGTAGAAATGTCCATTATAATCTTTTAAATTATAGTGAACTTCTAATGTCTTTTGTTTATTTTGTTCACATTATTTCGTGTGTTGTGTCATATAAAGTACCTATACAATTTCTCGCCAAGTAAATAAATTACTAAAACAAAATAATTGTACTTTAATTCAATTTACTTAGCATTTATTTATGATATCACATATTTATAGCGCTTAAAGATCTGTTTTTTTTTTTTTACTCGGCTGTTTTTTACACGAAATTTGATGAAGTGTTTTTGTTGTGATAACACACTGTTTTTAGCAATAGTCGATAACTAGTCCTGTCATGTTTTCAGCTTAAAAAAATTCCCACCTAGCTGAATTTTGGTACATACATTCATGACATCGTTATAACTTATAAACAACTTGTAAAAAGTCGGTTTTGATATCATGTATGCGTTAAGGTTGTTCAAGATCAAAGGTCACGGAAATACGGAAATGGTTTTTTTTTTTTTAAATATATCCCATTTTATTGGTCGTACAATAAAACATTTTAGATAAAAATTGTAGAGGATGTAATTCAGTTTCATTATAGTTATTTAAACTATGTTAAGCTTTACCGTAATAGTTTGACGCGGTTAAAATAATACCATTACATGTTCACTCAGACTTACGATTTAATCATTACAGCCTATTTAGTATAAATTATATTAAAGTAATATGAATCATTTAGAAGGTTATTGTTAACATGACACCTATTAATGTTTGAATGACATAAACAAATATCAATATCACTTCTTCTCAATATTTATTATGAATTCTGATTATTATCACCATAAATTTTTTTGGATTAACAACTAACCAGTCAACTATCAGTCCGTTGACACTGTAATATCGATGATTATAACTCCTAAATTTCTATGTGTGTACACACGCGTTTTTTATATTTTAGACACAAATATAATGTTTTCTGGCCTAATTATTTTTCCTATTTCTATAATGTATTCTTTTAGTTGTATTTCTTCGTTTTCTATGTCGAATATAACAGCTTGATATTTTTTTTGGGAACCGGTTGGGATTTAATGACTGCGAAAGATTTTTTTTGAATTGAAATATTTTGTTGATGCAAACTGTTATCTTTTATTGTTAGAGTGTCTGAAATACTATTCTTTGTTGGTTGGTTTAGTGTGGAAGATGGTATGTTTGCTTTAGGTGTTTTGGTTTTGATTTTGAATAGATACATTTTTTTGATTTGACTTGGACGTTTTAACGCCGGATGTCGAAGGCAATTTAGTTTGATTTTTAATTTTAATTGAATATATGTATAAATAAGATATCCATTGCATATTACCTGTACTGTGCGATGGCCTTGTTGTTATATTATAACTTGCTATCAACAGCTATAAAATGCGATAACGGATAAACGGGAACATAAGTGTTGCTAATACGATAGTGGGACACGAACTGAAAATATAATTTATTGATACTTGAAATATATATTTTTAACGGAAAATTATATTGTGTAAAATAAACTTTCAAAATCGTAATTATGGCATGTTCATTTGAATCAGTTTATAATTTATAATTTGCACTGATTTAAAATTACGTAATGGGATGTGGTTTGTTACACGTAATTAATCTGCAAACCTCAATGACTTCATAGTTTATACCACGGACTAAGATATATCTAAGGTACAGTGGCGGCGGGGTATAGGATTATTTGAAGCAATTGCTTCATGCTGAGTGGGTGTATAAATATATATATAATCGTAAGACCTCAACACAAATATCATGGCAAATATTATAATAAATACTTATTAATTTAAAATAGTATAATATATTAAATTATTAAAATATAACAATATGATAATATTTTTGTCCTGTATTTTACTTTTTTAAATATGGTCACCCTAGGTTAGCTACCGTACGAGAAGTCGATATTGTGACAGAACAAATAAGTAACTAGTAACCACAGTTGAAGCTGTCTTATCAGTTATCATTTAAATATATACGTAGCTATGTATAATAATATATTAATATACGATACCTGATAAATACGATACAATATTGTAATATTTACTACTTTGAGATTTACCTAAGGACTATTGACGGGAGATCTCGTGGGAGCTTAAAACCTTACAGCATATCCTATTACCTATCTCGCTTGCTTCCACCGTGCTCACGCTTATGTGCAATATGTACATAGCCAATAATTTCAATTTTAATAAATTTCGAAAACAAATTAACTATCATCATAAATTTATAACGAACTAATTTACATTTCTTAAAAAAAAAAAAAAAAACAAAATTATTTACAAAAACAATTATAAAATGTATTAGGTAAAAATTATAATATGTACAAATAAATACATTTATACATTTACATATTAGATATTAACAATGTTAAAAAATAATCGTATACAATCAAAAAATAAACATTAACGTTACTATCAGCTGTACAGTTATTATACTTCACCAGGGATTATATTTTTGTATCTCGGTTTTAGTGTACCTACCTCAGTTAACTGAAAAATCGTTAATTTTTTTTTTATAGATTTTCATATTTATTATTTTAAAATCAGATAACTGAGTTAATACAAGAGTTCATCTAGCTGTATTAGTCGACTTTGCCATGGAAAATGTTAAAATATAATTTTATTCGACAGTTTTCACCTCTGGTACATTAATATTTTATTCTTCAATATTCCGTGAGCAGGAGTTTGGTACATAAAACAATGCTTACAGCATGCTCTGTAATGTGTTCTTTAAATTGAAAAAAAAATCGTTCAGTAGTTTCCGAGATATTCCTGGACATCAAAAAATGCACTTAGTTTTATATTTAGAAAAATATTTGTTTGGTATTAATTTCGATGTTATCAACATTTTGTTGTGACATTAATATGATCAAACTAATGAAGGTTAGAAAAGTCTTTCTATGATATAAATTATAATTTAAGATGTTGTCCTAGCTTCTATGCTTTATAGTTCAAGAGCTAAACGCTCATTGATGGAAAAATAGGTAGGTACCTTTAATAGGTTACCTTTTTATCTATTGCTATCCAAAACTCACCAGGACTGTTAATAATGAAAACACATTATAACGATTGAGTGTTTGATTCTATTTGAAAAACTCCGTGATTTCTTGTAAGGTTTTGTTTTCGGTTTCTGGTAGACAAAAATAAAAATATATACAACCAAATAAACCAACAATACCAACTATAGTAAATAAATTATAAAATTCCACTAATATTGACAACTCCGGGTAATATTTTGCCATGAAAAAAGTAATGATAAAACAGACACCTGTGCAAACACTGCATAAAATATTTCTACTCCTGAAATAAAAACAAAAAATTATTTTCATGATTGATAATATTAAGCTATTATTAAAGACGTACACTATTCGATATATTATTTATAATCAACTTAAAATGTATTTACCATTTTGAATAAAAACTTTTATCATTTTGAGTAGGTATTATACAAAATGATTATAAAATAAAATACATGGGGTATTTCCTTTAATAATACTATGTTAATGATTTATTTTTTCAATAATTGAAAATATAATGTTTTAAAATACTTGATTATTTGATAATTATGGTAATTAATATTAACAATCTATTAACATTTTACAATTTATAAAATTATCTGGGTATAATAAGTATTAAAATAAATATTGCATCTATTGACAATTTTATATTTGTATGAAACAACTTTAGAGGATTATTATTTTTGATTAAATAAATGTTAATAGGGGCCTAGTTTGGCACAATGGTTAGACAAAGTCACTAATGTGGCTCCCGGATAATGCTCTTTGCCTCTAATTCTTGACAAGTATAAGAAACACGTTCCAACCGAACCAACTGTAACCTCCACACAAACGAAATGACCCATATGGCTAAGGGTAAAAAAAAAACATGTAATAACTCAAAAACTAAATTTTGATTAAGATACATTCAAATGTTTGAAAAAACCATCGGCTTAACACTTTTCAGTAAAAAAAACTCCTTAAATGGTATAAAAAAAACTAAATATAAACAGGTATTTAGAAATATAGTATTTTACTTAGAACCTCGAAAAATCAAAATTTGAATACCATCTCATAGTGAATCACCCAGTGTATTTCAATAATTGTCAATAAATTCAATACAAGCGAACAAAATGTGATTATTTGAATAGTTCGCAATTGTTGATCTAAATATTTAGATTTTAAGAATTAAAATATTTGTTTGACCCATTTACAATAACAATAACAGTTTTTATATACTATTTAGTAATTTCAATTAAAATATTAAAAATGTATGATAACAATCTAAAAAATTTGGTTTTGCTTAACTGTGTTTATATACATATATCATAATAAAATACACAAGTTTATTTTTCAATATAATTTTAACTTACTTTGCAGGAAATATTTCGGTGACAAGAGTCCACGAAACTGGCGTTATTCCAATTGATGAAATTAAAATAGTAGCAAGAAAAAGTATTAGTACTGTCCAAGAGGTTGTTGGTTCTGCATTTTTCCAATAAACACCGATTAGTCCAATAGCTATGTAGCAAACGGAGCAAATCGATAACGTAAACAAAGTGAGAAATCGTTTGCCTAGTGTACGTATTAGAAAAACTGCCATTAAACTTCCTACTATAGAAAGAGCCATCGAGAACGACTGAAAATATAATTAAATGCGTTAAAAAACTGTAAAAAATATTTAAATAACGTTTTCGAGTAAAAGTGTGATGTAGGCAACTAAAAAAACCAAAACCTACTTGGCTGAATAACTTACTATTGTCCATTCGACGTTAACGGGTACGCCAAATTCTTTAAGTATTGATACTAAATATGGTAATAATGGTAATCCAGACAATAAATTCATGAAAAAAAAATATATCGTCATCAAACGAAATGGTCTTATGACTTCGGGCTCAAAAAGATGTTTCCAAACATTCGTATTTTCTTTTTGATCTATAAAATTGTGACGACATGTTGAGCTTGCTGTACAATAAAATATAGAACAAAATAAACCGCGTAACGGTAATTTAGTGATATTACTCGGTTCGTCGTTGTTGGAGGGCGAGTTGTATCTGACCATTTCTTGAAATTCGTTTTCACATTTTTCGTACGAAACTTTCCCTCTCAACCGGCTGAGGTTTCGATGTGCTTTTGAATGTTTTCCCTTGGCCAATAACCACATCGGAGAATCTGGTGTCTGAAACGTATCATGATTTTTGGTTGATTATTATTGAGCCGCCGGCAATACCGTATGCATACCTGCAGATTACCGTTAATAATATAGCAATGGTCAAAATTGGAAACACCGTGGTCAATAGCACTGTCAATCTCCATTGCATGGTAATACTGTACACCATAGTCAAAATTATGGATCCACCATAGTAAAATACGTTCAGTGCCGAAGTCAAAGCGCCTCTTAGTTTTGGTTCGCATACTTCACCGGCGTACGCGAGACTCGGCGCGTTCGAAAACCCTAAAGTCAACGCCATCAGGATTGAGCTGGTGTACAGTATTTCTACGTTTTCAGCGAAGTACAATATGATCTGTGCTATTATGCTCGGTATGTTCGTCAGTATCATACACTTCTTGTGGCCAAATCGGTCCAGTAAAAGCAAAGACAGAATATTTCCCACGGGTGTGAACAAATATAACAGGCTGGCTGAAATGTCATTAAATATTTTATGACCTAACAATGCATATAACACTATAACAGGTGATGGCAACAGGTGAGGTACTTGTACAATTTTAATTATATTTTAATTATACAATTAAAAATACTTGAATGAACAAATTTTTAAATATATTTCCAAATATTCATTTTGATGCGATTATAAAAAATGTAAATTCAAATACTGTTATAATTACTTACTGGTTCATAAAACACATGGCTCACAGAGGTTAAATAATAAAATGGAGATGAAGCTAAAAAAAAAATACCCATAGAGTTTTGGTATACAATTTTATACTTTGATTTTTTTTTTTTTTATTAACATATTATACTTTTTATAGATTCTATCTCACTAAATATGTGTCTTAAATGTATTTAAATTATTTTTTATAAACTGACCACACAATTGTATTTTTATTTAAAAGAAAGTAGTCAGTAGGTATCCCGTCCATACAGCCGAGTTGTTTTGTTTAATAGCTCTATTGGAGTGTTGATATTGATATACTTACCGAACCAAGATGCTTCTTCGCTTGTTATACTCAAAGATTCGTTTGCGTCTTTGGATGCGTTATTCTCTAAGGCCCCAATAACTACGGTCGATATCATAACTTGTGCACCGAGTTGGAGTTGCAAGAACCATACTCCTGATATTGCCCAACACTGTTTAGAAATGTATATATTGATTCGTTGTATAAATTACCGCTCTTAAATAAACACATGATATTATATTGATATATGACTATAATTCATTTCAAATCACTCACCATTGTAATTGGTGCGAAATTTGGATTTATCTATTTATTTATAATAAATAACTTACCTGAGCTAAAGTCGATTTGATGCCATATTGATAATGGTTATTTTCCTCCATATTGATGGATTGTATCGTTTTATTTCTTCTACAAATTAAAAATAATAAATACTAAAATCAAATTCTAGTTTAATTTAAACATACCATAATGATCTAATATCTCGAGTAAAAGACTACAGTGTTCAATTGAACGTACTTTGTTAATTCCTTATAAATAAACGATTTGAAATAAATATATAAAACTAGATTTTGTAAAAAATATCAATTTTTAAATAACAACTAAATTATTTGAATTTCTTATTTTTGGAATAGAAAATGTCCATTCACATATTGTATTGTTTATTGATTATTAAAATAAAAAGTTATTTATTTATAGATTTTTAAAATGTAGTATTTCACTGTGTCAATATTATTTTTACAATTTTGTTTTAATTTTTTTTAATCTTACATACGAGACACAGTACATATTGATCATCGATGTCATATCTTGTGTAAATTCATTAGCTTAGAACACAGATTTAGATTATTTATAAAATAATATTGGTTTACTAGTAATATATTATATAATTTATCGTTTTTATAAGAAAATTCACAATTCATATGTGTTTATTAATTTCAAAATAATGTGGTTTACTGTTTAAATAATAAAAAAATGTTATACAATTACTAAAAAAAAAATAAAACCTTTCTAAAAAAATTGTTTTGATTATTTAAAAATATAAAATAACACAATTCAATGTTAAAAATTCAAGAAATATTTGATTTTTGCATTATGATATATTAAGTTAAACTGCAGATATTTATTTATGTATGTTATATTTTTTAACTTCGTTGAAATGTATTGCAATTATTTTTAATATTTTATTTATGTCTGCGAATAGTTCAAAATAATAAAAAAAATTAGTTTCTAGTCCCTATATCTTGTTGAAATTAATATATTCGATTTAATTATTTCTAAATAATAAGAATAAGTAATATAGAGAATACCAGAGAAAAAATAATATTTTCTAAAAAAAACTTACCAGATTTTGAATAAGATGTTTAATTGAATCAATTTATGCGATTATCACTAAACGTACCTACACTGATTTAAAAACACGTATGATATAGTATCGTTTATTGCACGTACCTAATTAATATTGAGATTTGCGACCATTTAAGTGCTTCATACTATCTTTTATCGTAATACTTTTAAGCAACACGTTGGTAAATAATGTTTAGTATACAAACTCCTCCGTCACCATCAAATTCATTTTTGCCGCCAATCTACTTAACCAAATATTACTAAATATATTACTGATCTTTACTATTTATATGTTCATACCTAACTGTCACAATTGTTAACCATTTATTCATAATATTTATGTAATCTACATATTAAATTATACAAATAAGTATAATAATATTATGTAAAACTATCCCCATGGCCACTATTTTCTAGGTTAAATATGTTTATAAAAAATAAAAATAAAAATTTAGGTACTATTACACCTACCTTGAATTATATATTTTCATTATAGTAGCTGTATAACCCGACTTTGCACCGGAAAAAAAATGAACAAACATAACGTTATATTGGTTATATGATGCTATATCGGTGTACCTTGGTTTTAGATGTTAAAAACACACTCAATTAAGAGTCTCATGAAATTTATTGATATAACTTGTATTGCAATCGGTCCAGTAGTTTCTGAGAATAGCGCGTTATAACTTATAACGTACAAACTCTTTACCTTTAGTATAAATTAGGGTCTTATGGTGTTTTTTTGTAATTTTTAGTAATGCTAAGTGGAAGTCATAATTTTATAAATATAATATTATTTTTGGTTTTACAATGAAGTTGTATGTTTAATTTTTTCCTATGAACATGTCTGCAGAATAGATGATTAAGTCCTATTTATCGATTTCAAATCGAACTTTGTTTTTACTTTGGGGAAGTAATTTTTGATTTTATCCATTGTTTTTTCAAACGTTAAAAAAGACTAAAAAGAACTATTAAAGAGTTTAAAAATTGACAAACATGTATAATGTATATAGTACCTAGTTGATATTGTATGAATGTGATAGTTTAATCGAAACGTTAATTAATAAATAATAAGAAACGTTTATTGTAACACTTTCCACTTAATACGTTTTATACATCAATTTTTATCAGACATTTCATAAATATATATATATATATGTATATTATGTATTACAACATAAAATCTTGCAGTTATAGAATTATGATGAATAAATGTTAAGTTTCTGCAATTAAATTATTTAATATTTTTTTTTTATAGACCTAGTTAGGAGAGCTACAATAATTGAAGTAGTAAAAGTAATAATGATTAATAAAATAATAATTATCTCATAAGTCATTAACTAGGTACTTAACAATGACTAATGAATACAGTTTACACAATGTAGTACTTATACAACAATAATATATGATAAACAATATACATACATATAAATTCACTACTTACATATAGGTTTTTAAACAAAATTTTACATTATCAGTCAGCATAGGGATAGCTTTATTCTAATTTTCTATATAGACTATGGTTTTTAATTTAAATTTGTTTTTAAATAAGCAATTGATATAAAAAAAAATGTTGTCTTTTATCAGAGAAATATTCATTAGGAACTAATACGTATAAAAATGAAATTACGAAACCATTTTTTTTTCTATCTGTAATAATAAACATTGATTATTATTACTGCAATCTTATTTGCACACTATACCATTCAACTGTTTTTTACATGAAACTTAAATATTTATATTATACTCAAATAATATTATTAGGTACCTACTTTATTATTATAGGTGTACCTACATATAATATATAATAAGCAAATAGCCAAATACGTGGCGTAGCTCAACGTTTAGCCCGTTTAGGGCATTCTTCTGGGTCAAAACTAAGTAGGTATTCGATGGTTTGAACCGAGAAATTACGTCGTATGCCTACCTACATTACTGTATTATGACTTATATTGAACGATTTATTTGCATTCATAGTTTTATAGTATCTGGTAGTTGTTATTTAATAATATATTGTGTATTGCGGTGTACCTACAAACAACAACACTCTAAAGACTATGCTATCGGTATAATGATAAAATGTATAATGTCAAATAAAAAAAAAACACTAATGCATTATTTTTCGGAAAGTATTAACATAGGATTATTATATAGTCGTCATCGGAGTATTAAAAATAGTACTAACTATGAGATATATTGTGTTCATACAGTCATATATAGATAAACCCAAAGCTCAACTCCAATGAGCATTGACCGATAAAACATAAGTTTTAGTTGTTAATCCTTTATAAAATAACTATAATACTATAACAAAACATATAACGTTATAATTTGTGAGGTGTTTGCAGTGGCGTATTTACGATTTTGGCGCCCCTTTTTTTCTCAGTTTCCTTTTACTCATTGTCACAAAAAACTCTAATTTACAATTTACTTTATCTCTCAGTTAATAGTGCAGGGCTTGAAACCGGTATAAACCGTTATAAAACCGAAACCGGAAAATATTGGAAATCGGTATTAAATTCAATACCGACTCGAAAAAAATTGGATACCTGTATTATAATTAAAAACCGAAAATATAATTTTAAAAACGGTATTTTTTTTGAAAATATTTGTATCTTGATATTTTGGAAAGTTTACTTTACATAATAGGCGATCGAACGCTCGATCCAGCGATTCAAAAAAAATAATAATCTAAGAATGAACTTAAATAGTCCACGTCTTGAAACCGGTATTAACCGTTTAAAAACTGAAACCAATAACAAAATCCAAAACCAAAACCGAAAAAAATTGGAAACAGGTGTACAAATCGAAACAAAAACAGAAATTTTTCAATCGGTTTCAAGCCATGTAAAAGTGATAATTGATAACCCAAAATGTATATTTTCCCCTTATTGCATTTATGCTTTCATTAATTTAGAGAACACTTTTATTTTACCATTAATACTCCGTTTATTCCTAATTAAATAAACAAATTATAATTTTGATTTTAGCCTTTTAGCCTTATTTTACGACAATTTAATAAAATACATTATATATTACATGGAAATATGTATAGAAATGTAAAATATATTATAAGAAAGATACAGGTATTCATTTATCAGTTATCACTTTATATAATTTCTCAACAAACCCAATAAAATAACCTTAGAGGTTATAACCTCTAGCAACGGCGCGCGGCGCCCCTTTGTGGACTCAGAATTTGGCACCCCGGGGCAAGTGCCCCCGTCGCCCCCCCCTAAATACTCCACTGGGTGGTTGCAAATATAGATACTTTTTCCGCAACCTAAAGAATTTAATAAGTAATATTTTTATATTAATGTCCGGCATTTAGTTTTGCGCTGTATTATTTAATTATAATAATATTAATATAATTATGACTTATGAGCAACTAATAATGTGTGCAGTGCCCTACGATATCGGTAATCGCCTGTTAATAGAAAAATGTGTCCATATGTGAACATTTTAAAACTAAATTCTCGCATTGATAGATAATTATATAATTTTTCATTCAATTAACATTGCACATTCGTGTAGGTACTATATAACCCTTATAAATAATTTTTAAGTTTGTTTTAATATTATTTTGGCACTTACGATGAAGCTATAAAAAGGAAAAACATATTACAAACATATAGTATAAGGTCTATGGATTTATCATATAATAATATCTGTCATCTATGGAAATCGCCAATTGCAATGAACAAAAAAAAAATACTCCATCATTAGATGGACAGGTCGTTAAGCTGTATATAATTCAACATTTCACATATTTTGTTATACGTTCAGGTCTTTTCATAAAATATTTTGATACTTTCAAGTTCAGTTCGGAACGACATGAAGACGGATGAAGATAGCTGTTTGTTGGTGTACACAAGTATGGGCTATATATATTTCACACCTACACAGCTAATGTTCGACGGAAGTGTCGATGTTTACACGTAAGTGTGTTTTCATATTATTTTGGGGATTAAATTAAATTTTTAGTATTATAATACAGATTGGATTGCCCTGGACAATCTGCTAATTGACTGACGTAGATTCATATATTTTTACTCCCAAAAGCGGAATGTATAAAATAGGCGAGCTCGAAATCCAAACACTGTCTTCGTTTTACCCCACTCACTGATTGTAGAATAATAATATATACCTTTATAAATACGAATCGTTAAATTCAACGATTATCATTTTTGATAATATTTTAATTTTTAAGTATAGGTACCTGGTACATAATATTCTAAAAAGCACAATTCGCGCCGCATCCGTGCATCGCCTATGAATTAATATAGTATGTATTATAATGAACAATTTATTTCTCAATTATTAAGAATCTTATTAGTTATTATACCTACATTAGATTGAATTAATTTTTTCCAAGACATGGTATATATTATAATATAAGTATACCTTAACATTTGTTATTGTTATTCCTTTATAACTATCAATACTGACGTATCGTATAATGGTGTAAGGTTTACACTGTAAATGGATTCGTGTCAATAAAAGTTTAAAATCAGTTACTTTACCTATCGGTACTTTTGGGGATTTCCACTTTACCGACCGGCACTACGGGGATCCTAATTTACCGCTCGCTGGACGGAAGAAGGTCCAACGCTTCAACCGTTATCGAAAACTAAACTTTTGGTGCAGGAGTGACAAAAAAATAGATTACAAATCAAATATTTCTAATAAGATATAATTTTTTTTTAAATTAATGTACATATTTATTTTTAAAATTAATATAAGCCATTTAAATTGTAATCGGTGTTAATAAATTAGTAAACAAGTAAATAAGGCACCAATTCAGTATTTTTACCAGCTTAATTTAAGTTAAGGAATTTATTTTACGTTTAAGCCCTAACACCTTTTTTGTTTTTCGAGGCAGTCATTCAATTTTATTTTATATTTGAATATTATAATGTTTCACTCTTGATATTTTTCGGTGAATACTTACCAAATTGTAGTATATTTGTTAATTTATACAATTGATTTGTTATAAGAAAAACATTTTAAGTAGACAACAGGATTATCAAAAACAAAATTAACAACAGATAAATTAGTTTGATGAGTTAGATAGTTTGATTATTTAGGATAGTTTACGCATAACTCAAAAAGTAATCGCATCTATAAAAGTTAATTTCTAAATCATTTTCTTTAACGTTAAAAAACATATCAAATAAAAAATTTATTTTTGCAGAGTTTTTAAAATTTTAAACTCTACTCGCGCTCGTGTCCGTCTACGGACAGACTTCCGGTTAAAGTGCTGTTGTTCCGGTGTTGCAGGCTACCATCGAGGATCCGGTGTTGCAACTCGGTGACCTGGTCTTCCTGCCGCGGTGACAAGTTGAGCGACGAAAACGTGCCTCTGCTACCCACCTGTTCGAACGCATGCTTCTCGTACTGGTAAAGCATGGCGTTGTTCGCCTCTGACACCGTGGTAACGTCCATTATCGGATACCGGTGCATGTTGAATCTGAACGCGATTGCGTCGACCGTGTTTGTGTTACTGTTGTTGGTCGTGGTGGTCGGGTTGCTGTAACCGTTTTGCACAGCCTCCATCAGGAACCCTTGCGCCGGCTTCGAGGTCACTGTAACATTTCGGAAAACAATCATATTATTATAATATAAACTATACGTCATATAGATGAGATGCGATCGGTTTGCACTCGAGTATCATATTAATATTAAAGCTTTGTTCGAGACGAAGGGTTTTGACCAACCCAATGATTCGTTTTCTTAGTCGATTTTTGCTATTATTTTATATATTATATACAACGATTTGATGTATGGCAGTTTATCATGACGTATATTGGCGATACACTTTTATAAAACAATACAAAAATACATAATCAAACCTAAATAAGGTGAGGAAGTGGGTGTCACTCTGCTGTACAGTAGGTTACAAGTGTGTCACTGTAATGGATGATGTTAAATTTGAATTCAATGATATAATATCGTTTTATACGAAAAACGATTTTGAGCAGAGACGGCCAGTCAGCAGTACCTATATATTTAATGGTATTATTGTGAACAAAGTAATTTATTTTCCTATTTACGTGGTACCTTGTTTTCAATTTTCAATTCTTAGCTATAAAAGTTTAACATTTTATACATTTTTAACAACAAAAACATTTTTAAATTTTAAATTTAAAAAAAAATAATAAATTATTACTCATTTGTGCGTCTCCTGAGCAATTCATGGCTCTGAAAAATTTGGCGACTGGAAGCAAGTTGCCATCTTCATCTTCAACTTCAACTCCGATTCCGTAATTACGAACTGGGTTCTCGTGCCAAAATTCTACTGCGTTGCGAATATTCCATTCTGTCCATTCCTCGCTGTAATATGGCACCATGTGGCTGTCCAATAGCTTACGTCTTACTGTAAAAAAAATAGGTAGTGAATTTCTTTAGTTTAAAAATAAATAAAAAAACTCATTAAAATGCTTTACTTCTCCTCTTACGAAGTGATTTGGTGTACATGTAAATTGATACACGAATCTGTCTCTTGTCCATTTTTATCGGTACTACACCGGATGTAGACAAATTAGTCTTGGTCTTGGATTCTACAAATAATGTCGATTCACTTGTTTGAGGATCATCAAACTATCAAACAATAAATTAAAAAAATCATACACTACATTTTAAAATAATAATAATAATAATAATAATACAATTTATAATATGTACATACATCATTACTCGTTTGCGAATAATCAGACACGAGTTGTTTGTACAGCCTGAGCCTAGCCGTATTTACGTTTACTGTGATACCCTTGGACGACTTGGGTAAACTAATATTAAACATTAAATTCATCGATACCCTTGTGTTCCAGACATCCTCATTTGTGTGCTTAGGCAAGTCACCTATGAGTAATTAAAATCACAAAATATTATATCACACGTTATACTGTGATGGTTTGTGGTACTACTAATTACTAAATTACAAATTGTACAGAAAAATTTAACTTACAAGTAGGATAAACCATTTTAGTCACTGGGATTGGCGAGAGTATTGGTATCATCCCCCTTAAGTTTATCATCATCTGACGTTGAATATATTCAAGTGCTTCTCGTCTGTCTCTAAAACAACAAAGCAAAACACGTATTAAACAGTGTTTGGATTTGTGCTATCGATGAAACAACAGCAACATTAACAATATCAACGAAAATTATAGCATAATCGAATCAACATACCTGACCTTGGGATATGGGCTGCGAATAAACAAATATCATTGTAGTATATTAGTACCTACATTAAATCGTATGCACGGGTAATCGTCAAGCATTACCTGTGGAATGTACATTGTAAACAACATTTTGTAATTTAGAGAGCGCTGGGGTCTCATTTAAAAATAGAAATAAAATTCTTTTTTTCGTTGAACAACTTCAATCCATCAATTTACAATAATTGTATATGTACCTAATAGACATAGTATACAAAATATTATAATAATAATTAATATACTTTAAAATTTTCAAGTACCCACGAATAATGTTTTTAAATTATATTCATTTAGGTATTTGTAATTTTTTTTATAAACTATCTTTAACTACATTTATTTTAGTTATCTTTAAAATGTTTGATTCAAATGTAATTGTACAGAATATTATATGATTACTGATAAACACTGAACACGTTCATTTTTTTTTTAAACAGTTATTATTGAATTGCCTTCCATAATATGTTCTGTAGGTATGTTTATTGTTTAATAATGATAATAATGTATACGACATTATTGTGTAAATATATAAATGGCCAGATTTATTTTTGAGCATATTTATGAAACAAAGATACCTAATAGGGTTAACATTTCAAATTTCTATACAAATTAAAATTAAAATTTCTGTTTTACACATAATATTAATTCTATATTTCATATTTCTATAAAGCTTAACAGTTGCAGTTTTCTATTTAAAGTGTACATTAAAAAAATTCATTCAATTTTATTTTATTTTTAGGAACTGAAAATATGATATTCTATAGTAGCTTTTTTTCGAATTTAAATCAAAATAATTACAATATGTTCTTAGTAAAATTATGTTATTTCAAAAGAATTATTATGATGTTTGTTTGCCTGGGATTGATATAAGTACATAACCACGAATCAGTTTTGTTGACTGTCCAACGTACATATATATTCAAGTATATATTATATATTATGCGCATTTCCATTTTAAACTTCTTTTTTTTTATTACTTCTATCGAATTATGCTCATGTTTTTTTCACGAGTTTGTCTGACCACGCTCGGAGTGGTGTCGCTCTAAATTTAGTGTGTCCGAAGTACACATATATTATGGGCCCACGTATGATCAAACTCTGCGTGTTTGTGGCAAAACGAAAACTAAAACGTGTAAATTACACGCCTCGACAAAGTTTTTTGAAACGGATGTATGTAAATGATTTTTTTTAATTGTGAAAAAATGTATCAACAGTCTGCAAAAAAAACGAAAATTTGTCTAAAAAAATTAATTTATTTAAAATTACGAAATTCTAAAAAATTAAGTTAGTGGTTTTTAATTTTTGCAAATTAATTTGCTTAAAATATTGTCAGCGAAAATCGAAAATAAGTTCACAGAATTACCCAGAATATCTGCAAAATTATGACGTATATAAGAAAATTCAAAAAATTTCAAAAGTACACATACAGGCAAAATTCACCTGACGTAAAATAACACAATATTTTAAAGAAGCGTAGCCAATCACCTTATATGAAGTTTGATTCTGTCAAAATTATAGTTACAGAACACCCAACACCGATAATACATCAATAAATATAATTACTATAATAATAAAACTGAACGACACAAATGGTGTGTACACACGTGGAATATGGGGTTTCATCGATTTCGCCAGACCTTTTTATACTAGGGGATAAGGTA
>WHPZ01582222.1:0-14366 GCA_016617965.1 Macrosiphum rosae | reverse complement strand
ACTAACATCCGTACGCGTAGGTTTTAGGTCCCCAATTTACTATGTAGTTTCGGATGTTGACAGTCGAGGTTCGATACTGCGCAGTGCCATACGAATTTTTTGCATTATTTTACTATAATTAACGTTGTACGTTTGTGTTGAAAATAACGTCTATGTAACATCCAATAATGGTCATACACGTAACATCACAGAGTAGTTGTTACGATGTTTTTGAGATGTTAGACTAACACGTTACATTTGCGTTAATGAACCATACATGTGACGTTATACATTTTGGACATTAGCGGTACCGTTGATGTTATTATTACGCAAAAGCAACAACAAATGCAATGTTACATGTTGATTTGATACTTCCCTGAAATGTTTCTGTAATAAAATATTGCACAGTGGGGTGAGACCAATGATAGTGAAACACTTCATTATTTTACAGATTCATTAATAGTGAAATTTTTAATGATTATTTTACTCTAGTAATGTATAGATTCAGTATAATTTGTATGATGTTGACAATATTTTACAGTTATAAAATTCTAAATATTTTGAACATTTGTTTTTATTTTCCATTTATATATATATATTTCTTTTTATTAGAAAACAAGCATATATACAATCTGTAATAATGTTTATAATGGGTAATATGGAGGGTACAAGTATACAAGACGGGACGGCATGGTAGAAGCCCCCCTTAAAATGACCCTACTTCAAAGCATTTATATATTATACTAGTATAAGAAACGTATTTAAAAATTAATTTAACTGTAGACAATTCAAAACGCCATAAATATCTAATGAAGTACCTAATAAGCTTATGTTTTTATTTAAAGTTTTTATAATATTTAAATCAGTAAAACAAAATCAATGAACTTTATATATAGGTACCCAATAATTGTATATATAATCATTTAGAAATTAAATTATATATTAAAAAAAAATATATTAGAATATGTGTAGGTACTAGCATGTTACATGTATAGGTATAAATAAAAACTATTTTAAATTATTATTTTCTATTCAAACAGTTCAAGGGGCTATTTCGGTAGATACGTTATTTGTAAATTGTGTGGTACTCAGTTTTCTTATAGCAGTTCGTTTCCGATTGTCATATATTTCCCATCATATTGTGATATAAATCGTATTCGACCCCGAAAGCTGTTTATATTACCTTGATTCCGGTTAGGAAATTAGATAATATCAATCAAATAAAATAAAACAGACAGTGCTATTATACCTAATATATAAAACCATAGAGACGACGAGACCTGAATGAAAATAGGAATGATTGATTCCAGTATATTTCAATAGGTCGCGTGACACACACGGTTGTGTTGTGGTTTTTTTACAACTATTTTCTCTAAAAAAAAGTAAATAAAAAATACACAAAACCCAATAAATCGTTGTAAAACGATGTCGTGACAATCAGATTCTTTTGTATACACAAAATGCACACGGAAAAGTTTTTCCTTATCTGGTAACCCTCCTTAATTTCGGTCTAAACTTCGGCAATTCCAATCTTATTCACACGCGATGTAGGTACCTACGTGAAAAATACAATTGGTGCAAATGGAGAAAATTCCAACAAAAAAGTACAGATGTCATTTCTTTGAAAATAATTTTACAATGCAGTATGAATGGGTAAATTTTTTTTTATTATGATTATTATTGTCTACTCATATAATATGGTGAATCACGGATTGAACAGTGGCCATAAAATTATTGTTTTATTTACCAGAAATCCGATCAGCAACGGCGTTGACGGTTTTCCATTTCACCCGATGTATACATGCGTATTTTGCATATCAATAAGAGCAAAAAAAAAATTAAATATAACTCTCAAAAAAATATATAGGTTCAAAAAGAAGGGGTGAAGGGGGTGATAAATAATGGGATGAATATAAAAAAAATGGTACACCACTCGTAATCCGTTGGCTTTTTATTATCATCGACGATATAATACACACCGGTTCATTGAGTAATATAACGAAGAAATGATACAGCCATACATCATTTGATGTGAAGGGTTGATAGGAAAAGGTTCATTTAAGTGATAGGGTTGGTATTTAAAACTGCAGTATACATTTTTTTTTTTTATCGTGACCATAAAATAACAAACGCAATATTTGACCTTTTGTGTTATTTATATTTATATCAGGTTTATATTTGGTAAAGCTAACATTATTATATTTTAATAACACAATTCTACAACACATTTAAATTAATTATATCACGCGAATAATTTTTGAAAAAAAAAGTTTAGTTGGTATCCAATTCGGTCAAGTTTAAATAGTATTAGAACACTTTTAATGAAAATTACAATTTTATATAGTTTTAATAATTAAACAAGGCAAATATTTAATGATATACATTTACAATGAAAAACATATATATTTATAGATTAAAACGAAATTGGGTATAATGCACAACCATGCGAGATATACTGTAGGTAGGTACACAACTAGCCAAATTCATTATGTTAATATTGTTTGAAATAACTGTTGTTTTTCTAATGCGAATTAATGTCAATAAAAAAACTGTGAGTGAAAACGAGTTTTCATTGTTAGAACACAGCGTATTATTTACATTGCCACAGGAGAGCTTTTTTTTGAAGTTCAAACATTAGGAGAGTATTCACATTGGTAATTTTAGCCAAATAAGCCTGAAGCATTTAGTGGAAAAAATAACTAAGAAATGGGAATGGATATTTTTGCGTATTTGTGTGGAAAAGTTACCCCAGGGTGTTTGCTTCTGTTTTTTTTTTTAATATCATTTTAACCCTTTTATTACATTATATATCCATTTCTTTTCACGTTCAACTGGGAACTGAAAACGAGTTTTAGAAAATAAAAACTTTTTAATTATTTTCCTTTAATTAAAAAACAACATACAGTTAAAAATCAAATATCAAATACCAAGAAACATTTTAGTTATATTATGACGAGAAATGTAATAATATGTTATTCATATTTAATTTGGGAAATTTAGAAATAAAGTGTGACATAGACGCTTGGAAAATACATTTAAATGTTCCATAAAATTGAAAATAATTAGATGATAGGTACTCGAGTGAACCTGACCAAAGATATTTTATGAATTTTTTTTTTTTTTACTATTCTGTTAAAAGTACCTACCTATTACATTTTTTAGGCTATTAACAACCAAATTTTAGTAAACGATTTCTTAAAATTTTAAACGCACCATTGCGCCGTGAATATTCTGATGTTTTGTTATGACTATAAATATTTTAATGCAATTCGGTACGTTTTGAAGAAAGTGATGCTGCATATAAATTTAAAACATAGCGAATTAGTCAATATGTTTTTAGAGATTTAAAAATTAAAATTGAACAATAAATTGCATGTTTAACAATACAGTTATATTAGGTATAGGTATAGAAATCTGAAATACCTATATTTCAAGTCTAGTATAATAATAGAAAAATTTGAATTTGACACTGTTCCAAATGAGTAAGACTATTTTTTTAAAAATAATTAGTCAAAACTCATGTTGGTAGTTATATGTATAAAAGATAATTAGATAACATATTATTTGTGATAAATATATTATTATTAGATTAATGATATACATTTTTTATACCTATTATAATTAAAACTGCGGTTGAAAATAATTCACAAATTATAAATTATGTAACCTATTCACTTCATAATAAAGTTGTGTTTTTTAAATTATTTATGTAAGGTACTTATTATAATTTATTTAATAAATAAATAAAAATACACTAGATATACCTAGGTAGTGATAAAAAGTGTATATCTATCATTTTTTGTTGTCACGATTTAGACATTCTTAAAAATTCTAGGTCGTAAGTTTGTGTTGGTTGACGTGGTATTTTTTTTTTTGTTGAGAAATCGTCCGCCGTTGATCTTCAGTCATTTTTCAGTATTAAACCCACCGCTTTTCAATCATTGTCCCTCAAATTACACGAACGTGATGAGAGTCCCCGATGCTATTCATCTATTTTCTTGGTCGGTAGGGCATATACATCCTACGTTGGTTGCTTTTCATTATCATTGTTACCTATCTTAGATATTCCTATAACTAACTACAGGATGTACATAGCTTATATAATATATATATATATATATATGTGTATGAAATTATATTTTTTAAATCTCCAGAGATTTAAGATAGTAAAATTGCTAGTACATGAACATGATTGTAATTTTCTATTATTTCTACAATAATGTATTTTACCTCTAGAAATATTGGGTAAGAAATGAGTTATATCATTAGAATAAAACTATAAATAATTTCATTAATTAAATAATTATGTGAATAATAATCAATTCCAGTTGTAAAGATAAAAAAAAACATCGTTGTAGAATAAGGATAATACATTTAAGAAGACGATTTAATTTCATATTTGTATAAGTACGAACTTCATATACCCGCATTATTTGTAACACGTCATAATTACATTTCAAAATGAAACAAATATTTAAGACAAAATACGGCAGCCATGCCAATTTAATTTTTTTAATAAACAAATTTATTTGTTTCAAGAACAACTTTGCACCCATATTTAAATAGTTATATTTAGAAAAAATTTATGATTTTTGTGGTTTCATGTTAAAATATCAAAAACTAAGAATTAAAGATCCTAAAAACAAGCACAGGGGTCTCTGTTAAAAATCATTGGGTTCTAGAGAGGTAAAGCAGACGGTTTAAACCTCCACCGCGTGCATAGAGCATATAAATCGTTCAAATTGTCACCGCAAACAAAGTCTCGTTTCCCAGAGGTCTGAAATCTGCACATAAATTTGTTCACCACCCCACTTCTTCACCTAACCCGCTCATGACCCCGGGGGCTTGTAATTAAAGCCGCCTGTATGCGCGTATATACGAGGCTTTTAGCGGTATTTTCTATCGGCCGTAGACGAAGGACTTTTAATTAAACGTTTAATTATTCCGATATCAAGTAATACTTATGTACAATTCGTACTATCTGCATAAATCTTATGTTATTTATATATTTATATAAATAGAAAACTTTATATACACACCTAAAACCAAACGTAATCAATACTATTCCAGAATTAATACTGATTGGTTTTTAAAACCTCAAGCCTAATGTATTTTTAAGTATAAGAATATGTACCTTAGCTAAAATAATATAATTTACATACCTACATAATTTAGATACATGATATAATCTAGGTACATATTTACTACAATTCACTAGAATCTAAAATGAATTGTTGTTCTATATCTCTTTGAAATAATAATTTAGGAATTATTATATTTAATAAAATGTTCAATTGTATTTTTTAGAGGTAGGTACCTTTTTAAATAGTATATATACATGATGCATTTCTCCTGTGTTCAGAATATAAAATTAGGTACGAACTAATATCTAATATCTAATATACAGATGTTTCACCCACTTCCGATACAATTAGTATTGTACTAGGTACCTATTTTAATTTGATAATCTGCATTAGATTTGATAAAACAACGATTCTTAGTGAAACATGAATTCAAAAATTAAATTTTTTTAATTAAAAATTAGTGCTTTTAGATACTTTACTTATATTATTTTGAAAATTTGTTATGTATTTTTTTCACCATCATATCTAAAGTAATTAAGGTTATAGGTATCATACCGGGCCACTAAGATTATAGGTATTACCTATCGGTATAAGATTACAAATTACAAGTACCTACCACATCTTTTTTAATAGAGCTAAACTTTACAACAAGATAAACAAATTAAATCACTATACCTATTACCTATCTATGCACCAAAAAAATGGGTTAAAAAAAATTACTAAAATTGTTCTGTATTCTAAACTTAAAGTAAACGTAAAATAAAAAAGTGTGCCTACATATAAATTATTAGCCCATTTAATATTAAAATAATATCCTAAAATAAATATCGTATTTTTTTTAAGTGTCAAAATACCTTTTTTTATTTGTAAGAATACAAGTTAAGTAAACTTTTAAATTTTAAATATTTTAAACATTATTATGACTACGATAGGCTACCATAGGTACATATAAATAAATGGGTGTTTGTCAATAATAAAACAAAAGAGAGTCTTATGGTTGGGCATTTGCAATTGTAAAATAAAAATGCAAAGATAATTTGAAAAAAGTTTACTAAGACCTTGATATTAAAGTGGTTTATGAGTTAAAGCTTATTTCAAAAATTTAGAGTAGCTCTTAAAAGCTGCTACGAAATCCAGTGTCGAGAATGTTTTTTTTCAAATGCCTTTTTAAACTGTGCTTAATCCTAAAATGTCCTTTAAACTAGTTTTTTGCTCGCCCACTGTCAGTTAATCCTTTACGTGTCCGAGCTTAAGAATACCGCAGATTACAAAAACCCACTCGGACCTGCATATCTAATTACCGAAAGGCAACTTTCGTTTTAATCTCCGAGAGAGGAGGAAATGGGAACCAAAGGGGTAAAAATAAAATCCTAATTGCGACATAATGGACAAAATAAAAATGCCACACACTTCCATTTAGCCATATTTCCTTCCAGGCCGTGGATCACGTGTATACATTTATTTTTTTTACCGCACCCTATCTATTTGACCATTTCAAATATCTTTGCTATAATGTCTTATCATTTTTCCACGTCGAATGGTTTTCATTATTTATTATATTGCCAAGTAAAACCCGTTGATTACCGTGTCACGGATTTGGGCGGCCAACTACTCAATACAGAGGGCGCAAAAGGTCTAATGGCCGCGGATTTAACTTAATTCCGTGTTGTTTTAAAGCAAGAAAAATCGAGTCGAATAAAACATTTCCCCTTTAGATTGCAAGGCCCAGATAGAGATATTTTTTTTTTATCTTTAGATATATTTTTCATAAAGTGAGAAACGCGACAATAAATAAGTAAAAGTTTGGTCCTTGATGACGATAGTAGTAATAAGAACAGAGAAAAAGAAATAGAAACACAGGAAACAAAAAAAGAAAGAAAAGAAGAAGAAAGTTCATCCAATAAAAACGCGTACCCGATCCGTCTGGATTTTCTCTCGGGACAATGCCGACATAACGGGTAATCGTATCACATCCGTTATGAGTGCCTTATCCTCTGACACTGGATAATGAATTAACCTGGACTTGTATTTATTGGTAGGGCTGAAATATATACGTACGTTGCTATACCTAATACATATAAATAATAATTTGGTAAGTGTATATTATATCTTAAAGGTTCTTTCGATATTATTGTTATATGATTCTATAGAACGTATTAACCTTTAATCGTCATTAAAAACATTGACCTTTCACTGTCAATATATGTATTATAATATATACATGTATAAGCGTAAGTATTTTTATTATTGATTAATTTATGACAAATTATACGGCTCATAAACTTCATTACTACTATAAACAAATTAATTGCACTGACATTCAATATACGATTGTATTGGGGAAGAAAACAAAATATGTTATGTTATACGCACTTAATACCTCAAGGAAACTTTAGTGTATTTATATATTATATGTGTATACAATAACTTTGATATTTTATACTATTCATTATTCAATGTTATATTATGTTTTATTACAATATTATTATTATGCTTACAAATTAAAATGACTACCCAGTGACGATTTTTTTTTTAATTAATTTCAACTAGATTTAAATAATTCAAACGAGAATTCAGAGGATAAAACATATTTATGTACAATATAACATCGTTATATTAACATAACCCAACCAGCAATAATAATGAATTCTTTCATATCAGTCAGCGTGACCACAGTCGATTACTATAACAGTCCACTGCAGTTTCATTTCGCTCTTTCCATCAGTCACGTCATTAATATTTTATTTATCACTGTTATTTTATACATGAACATCATATGACACATTGCCTAATATTCTAATGACCCATAGGGTGTGGTCCTACTGTTTCGACTTTTTTTCGTTTTTCAAAACGATATTCATTTTTATAACTATAGGTAGTAACTACGGTAAAGTAATAACGATAATTACCGATCATATAGAATGACGGGTGTATGTTATTTTTCTTTTTTTCTGTTGTTTTTTAATTAAGCTAATACGATTATTTTCTGATACGGAATTGTAATATAATATCCCAGCCACGCCCTATATTTTTATTTAAAAATGTTCAATACTCGCAGTCGATTTAATCTCCGACAATCACTTTTCATTTTTTTTTTCAAAATTCAACGTTCATTAAACAGACTCCGGGGTTCGACAGCACAACATTCTAAAAATGTGCATAATAAACATCAGTCTTCGAAATAGCACTCAGGATTAAAATAACAATAAAAGGAAGTATAGGGGAAGGGAGAAAGTGGATACGCGACACTAATGTAGCGTGTAAATTTAAAGACTTTGGTTTTTAGTACGGTAGACCAAATGGATCGAAAACTATGATGATCCGTGAATGCGCGTATAATAGATATTCAGAATAATATTATTTTCAATCCAGTCAACAAAGTTATGATATTGTTCTTTGATTTTTGTTATATGCTGAATTTACTATTTGCAGTACCTATACCAATAAACCTAGGTACCTGCCTAGTTTATTATAATATAGTATAATATCTATGAACATTTTGAGTAATGATGGTACATATTATTAGTATTATGGGTACACGGAAATAGTTACTTTCTATATAATATATACATATATATAATACCTACATACATTATACATGTATAAATATTAAATACGATTTTATAAAATAATTTCCACGCAATTATTTACTTTTAAAATTAATTAACAACATGAGTTAACCATTTATAACTCGAGTTAAGTTAAAAGTTAGAATTTTACTTTAATTTGTTCATAATATAGTATTTAATAAATTTCTACAAAATACTCAGTCGGACCAAAATCAAAAATAATGTGGTTTGTAGATATTTTTAAAACTATTTACTGTAGATTTGTAACAATTTTTTAAGAATTACATCACTTTAAATGGGTAAATAAAAAATAATATTTTATAATAAATAAGTACCGATCTACGTAACTTATAAATTATAAATAATACATTATTTTCTAAAATACAAATAAATAATAAAAATAATTGAGGGTAATAATTTATTTTTTCTAAAGTAGGTGGTAAGTACCTACTACAATTTCATGATTTACATAAAATAAAAAATGATTAGGTTGATTATTTTTTTTTTAGGTTCCACAGGGTCTAATACTTTAATGGAAGTGGCTAAGAATTGTATAGATACTACTATACTATAGATATGTGTATCGTTCAATGATTTAAATAAACAATAAAGACACAATAAAGATGATTTAAATAAATTTCTGATTAACTGCAGTTATGACTAATAATTTATAATTCGAGTCTACATTTTACGACCGAGAATTTTCTGTAATATTACAATATTATAATGGTGTACCCACCATTGTGCTAAAAATCGCTCGAGCTCGGCAAATGTTGAAACATAAACGATATTAGTGTGCCGGAGTAGGAAATACGGAATTGTCACGAAGTACAGAAGGGTGGGGTGATGATAGAAAGGAGCATCCAAAGAACAATTGCAGGAGTTGGGCGGGCAGCGACGTTTTCGTGAAATACCATTGTGCGAACTGAGTCCGCTTCTTCCACGGGGGTGTATATTAGCATTAATAGAGCCGTTTTGCGTGCATGAGGTCTGTTCTTTGGTCGAGAGGATGACGACAAGCAAGCGCGGGAGGTGCGAGAGGGAAGGCTCGCCATACCGCCGAATAATAAGAAGAGGATTGTAATAAACGATAATTCAACAGCCGGACGAAGACGTTTCCCTACGACATTGCCGCTAGCGGTTTACCCCAACCACGATGACGGTGGCGGCGGCGGCCGACAGGAAAAGGAAAAGGATGAGACGCGAAGAAGAAACACCCGCGGCCGTGGACTTATATACATAATTACACATAATATAATATAAGGAACAATCGGGAGCGATAATGGCAATTTATTATTCCATTTTTCCTACGCTCCACTCAAACACACACACATACATATAAACTCAACAATGGCCTCAAAAGATAAACCGCATCTTTGGTCGTCGTCGTAGTTGTCGTAGTAGTCAGAGTAGTAATAGTGGTGGTGGTGGTAGTAGTTGTCGCCGAGGGAAGTTCGGGCCTGTTTATATTTATGATAATTGTTAAGTAAAACCCCTTAGTCCTGTGAAGTGGTGGCACAAACCGTGGCACGGTGGGCGGTAGGCATGGAGGGAGAGAAGACGCGTATATAGTCATCGTCCCCGCGCTCGCGTTTGTGTTAACGGCTCGTGTTTATATTGCGCGATTCCGAATAGGAACTTATATTTCATGCCGATTTATGGCCGCTAAACGGAAACCGAGGAAAAACGGCAGAGGAATCAACGCCAAATGGTACTTTTGCGAAGAACGTCCCCGCCGCGCCGCCTCCTCTACCGCTATCGTATAGTGCCGCGACACTGTAGCGGCGGGGGTCTGCAGGCGGAACAACCAGCAGCGCTGTAAATTTGCAAATTAATGGATATTATTATTATTGTTGCTAAACGTAGAATTATATATACGTAATACGTATATACTATATATATCATATACATATTGTATACACAACGCGACCCGAGTCAGTAGGGGATGTGTTCGGATTTTATTAGAAAATTATGCTGGTTTTCCGAAAAGATATAATCTAATGTGATTGAAGATATTTTTTTAAAATCCACAGTTATTTATTTCAGACTTATATTTTGTTAATTTATTTAATCGGGACTCGATAGTCTCATACAAAATTAATAGTTTCATCAAATTAAGTGCGGCAAATATTTTGTGGATTTCCATTTTTTGCAAATGAAATATTCACACGTGCACTTTACATATAAACTTAGTTTTGAATTATTGACTTAATATTATGATCAACTCAAGTACATTTTTGAATTTTAAGCTGAGAAATTATGTTTTTAAATCATCACATAAAAAATATTTTTTTATAAATTAATAAAATTGAGAACATACCTATTTTAATAATATGTTTATATTATCAATAGGTACATAATACCTTTATTGAAATTTAACATAAAATATAAGTATTACATAGTAAAGTAAAATCATCATTTAATATTGTTTAATATAGGTGTAGGCATTGTGTGTTAAATATTTACAATTAAAAATGCACCAACAATATTTTCATAGTAATTAAATTTTACTTAGGTATTTATTCATATTTCTATTTATCGTGTACCTATATATTTTATTTATTGGAAAAAATTTAATGTTAATTTATTTAGTAAATTAACTTATGTAGCATAAAAAATTATTTAATTTAATGGCTTACTAAAATTGAATGAAGAAATTAAGGATGATTGGCTCACTATTGATTCATTAAATGTTAAGTGATCAGCTCGGTGATCCCTTATGCAACCCTACACAAAAATAGTCATGTCTAAGATTATAATTTATAATACAGTCAAACATATCCAGGTTGAAAAAATTTTTGTTAAACAATGAATAATTATATTTTATTTTACTTAGATTAAGCATGTCATTAAATAATAATAAAAAAAAAGAGACTAAATAGAAATATGTTGGGTTCTATCAAGATTAAGCATAGCATACTGATTTACAATTGCAACCAATAAATCCTATACATATATCATACCTTGTACTCTGTAGGTAGGTACTGTGTATAACTACACATTATTTTCAGAAAAAAAATTACTCATAGTCAACTATGTTCAATAAAATCCCTCACTTAAATGTTTTGAAAAAAATTCAAATTCAAATTGAATTTATTTAAAATCATTAACTAGTAACTAATTTATATACCTATATTAATGAAGTGAATAGGTAGAATTTTTATTGAAATTACCAACTTATGCATGGATTTTAACCTTTTTGGGTCCACCGCTATTCCAATTTTAAAAACAGTTTAAACAGCTCCCATACAAAGAATGATAACAATAAAAAAACAAATTGTTGTTACATATTCTAATGCCGCTGTGGCTTCCTTGGTAATAACTAGCAACGCCCGTGGGAGCCGTGACACACAGATTGATAACTCCTGACGTACAGGTATAAAATTCGATAGCAATAATTATAATGTCGATTATAACATTGATTTTATAATATTCCTACAATTATTAATCTATGATAGTACAAAAGCATTTATTATACATTGGAATGTAGACTTTGTATGGCTAATACTGATATTAGTAAATTAACTATAAGAAATAAAGTTTTATTGTATTGTATTTACTATTTACTATACCTACTCACTTACTTGTGTTATATACATTATATTTTATAATTTAAGTAAGTATTACATTTCTAAATCAACACGTCATGATGACAATTTAGTATAATTAATGATCTGTGTTATAAAACAAACTATAAAAGATTATTATCTATTAGACAGACTAATAATAAAAAGTTAATTATTTAGACATAAAATATTATGTAACTAAGTACCCTCTACCTATTATTTAGATTATATTGATTTTGTTCAATGATAAGAAATATTTTTAAAGTTATGTGAGCATTTTTAATCATATCCACTATCCCATATTTAAAACATACTCAAGATAATATAGATTATAAAAATAAAATGCTTCAAAGTTCAAATACCCATATAGGTACCTGTTATTGATAAGTGATTTAATGGCTTATAAGAAAACTAGCACAATGATATACTTAGGAAAACAATACAATACTTAAATGTCATAGTTTAAGGCAAACAACCGAATATCATATGGTAGGTACGCAAGTTTCATATTCGTACCTACTTTGTTGTTGTGTAGGTACATTGGTCGAAGAAGGCCGATCACCATATATTTTTTGAATTCATTAATATGTTGTGATGTTATTATTATTGCTGTCAAGCACATTTAGAAACATCTAACAAAATCCATTGATAGTAGACATCATAAAGATACGTTTATTAATATGTTGGATGATACCTACTGTTTAAAATCGTACTACGATAGTTGAACTATAAGTCTATACCCGTTTTATGTGAATAATTTTGACATGTAGTAAAAAAAGTATTTACGAAGCATGATGTAATGGGAAATAAGAAACGTTGAATGTCCGTTCATTTGTAATAACAAACATACTACTATTTAGGGAACATAAAATGTTACATACAATACACAATAGGATATATGCTCGGATAAATGAAACAAAGTTATTAATACAAATTTCTTACTTGGTATGAAGGTTGTTCTTCGTGAACCGTGTTCAACAGTAGCGAGTACAAACAGCATTCGTCAGGATTCCAAATATACAATATTTGGTCTTTGTACGCTATAAGATTTCGGACGGTGTTTGCGCCATCAGTTTCTAATATCTTCCTCATTGTCTGGAACATTTCTAGTTTGTTCAAGTTCAGCATGTCTGTAATGGAAGGCATTTCGAGGGTGCGAGTCAGAACGTATAGGAGAAAAAACAAATTGTACGATAAAATGGTTGCAGCATTCAAAAAACGTAAACGGAAAAACACGATTTTAGAAATGTTATCACCTAAAAAAAAAATAACGTTGTTTATCTGTTATCACACGTGAATATAATCACAAGAAAAAATGGACAGGCCGTGGCTGTGCAATAGTGATAAGCTATTAATTATAAAACCAGTGCAGCCATACAGGCCAGCACAAACTTTCGTTAAAAAACCGCGCGTAATTTCATGGTTGAATTTCGTTCGGAGTGGGTGAAAACTAATCACACACTTTTGTATGTTTACTGAATAATCATTTGCGTTTATAATATATTACTTTTTTAAAAAATATATTCATACACCAGCTATATTGAATATTTGAATATAATTTAATATACTTTGTATTTAATCCTTAAAATGATAAAAGTCTTAATTTTACTATACACCTACATACTGAACATTGAATTGATTTCCATTTAATCTCTTCTATTCAAAGTTAACTATTGATTGTTTTAAAGCATAATTTTTAGCCTATACATTATTGCAATTTATTAAACAACAGTTTATTATTCGTTGTTGAATTTGTTTTTCCTATTATATTTAATTCATTAAGAAAAATATTGTAGAAAATTAGTTTTTATTATTGCACTTACTGCAGGGCATGTCATCTTTTAAACGTGCTCTACCTGTAAGGATCTCATAATAATTATTTTTTCCATGTACACATAATAGGTAGGTACATATTATACATTTTTAGATTCTGAGTGGAACGATGAATGCATTGATTTTACAATGATATGTGTTTTTTTTTTAAATTTTTTTTGTGTCTGTCATCACTCTTTAGGACAGTAAAAGTGCTTGGATTTTCTTCAACAGTATCTTTTCTGATAGGAAAGTGAATCTAGTTGGTACTTTGGGGGATCAAAAGTAAAGTGAAAAACAGAAGACAAATTAAAGAAAAACGGGAATTTTTACACAAAATCTGTTTTCGAAAAAAT